>JALIZH010020094.1:0-61890 GCA_030522465.1 Rhipicephalus appendiculatus
CAGGTCTCGGACCTGCTTTGGAAAAAGACCCTATGCAGGCGTAATGTTGGTGAAACGTCAATTGTGGTTGCAGTGCTGGCTATCTAATTTTATAAGCATTACATATGTACTCCTTTGAGGCAGGCGTCATGTCGGGTTAACGTCAATTGTATACCTAAGCGTCATCCACTGTAGTTGGTCCACGAAGCACTATGCAGGGCTGCCATCCTCGCAAGCACAAGTGCTACATATTAGCTTACCGCTTCTGGTGTTAGTAATACCCATGTTTCTGTTGGCATCGTTACGCAGCTGTAAACAGCTGGTTATATGAAACATATGCGACTGTTCAACATGTGTCTGTGCGTACAACATTTGTACTTATTTTGAACGTCACTTCGTAACGTTTTCCCTCAATAAAAAAATTACAACCCAGTCCCCTTGCCTCTGCATGCTTCGCATAACATCGATTGCCATGGCACTTGGGATCTGCCAATTTTTTTCTTTTTTTTTATCTGTTCTGAAGCATGTTGTGCTTTGGGCTCGACCGACGGGAAATGGGGGGGGGGGGCACTAAGATAAACTTTGCCCTCTCCCCCCACCCCTAATGGGAAACCCTGCGCACGCCTATGATCATATTTTGAAGTGTAAGATGCGACGACGACAGCCGACAGAGGGAGAGCAATACGCTCGCACGGAGGCGCTCCGCGCGTCTGTATTACTCTCCCTCTGTCCGCTGTCGTCCTCGCATCTTACACTTCAAAATATGCTGAACTAGCATGCCCAGTCAGCCATTCTTACAGCTATGACCACGTCTGAGGAAGAAAGCATACTTCTTAAACCTGACTTGCGGCTATAAAAACTCCAGGGTCCCTTGGGCGTTCACCTAAGACGACTCGAAAGCGAAAGCCATCTTTTTTCTCAGTCGATGTATAAGGGAGCAAGGAACACGAGCCATGGCTTCACGTGCTACTGCCAAGCGCCTTTTTCATTTTCTCCTCTTGAAGTCGCGCGCTCTCCGGTTTTGTTCGCCGCCCAAAGGAGGGCGCTACGACGGCATCGTGTGGCGTTACGTGAAATGACGTCACGCCAGAATTGTTGACGTCATGATGACGTCATCACGCGATGATCTTTGCATCACTAAGGAAGACTTACGGTCATGATAAAACAACAAGGCTACTCCAAGGTTCATACGTACCGGGTCGACAACATCCGGGCTTAGGTCTCGCACTCGGGAACGTCAAGGCGTTACCTCAACGCCGCCTCACGGGCTTGCTGGACTGCCCAGGTTTACATGTCGAGGTCTGAGCTGCGCAGAGCGGGGGCCCACCTCGACGACAAAGTCTCCGGAGAAACTGCCATCATTCTGATAACATTATTACACTCCCACAACATGTGTTTGAGTGTTGCTGGCCCTTCCTGGCATAATTTGGACGTGTCGCCCTGATTTTGGTCTGGGTATATCCGTTTTAGGTGGAATGGGTTAGGAAAGGTGTTCGTCTGGAGCTGTCCGCATGCGACGGCCAGCCCCCTGTTTAGTTTGGGACTCGGCGGCGGGAATATCCTCCTGGTGTTTAGATATGCTTTTGTTATGTCATTATAGCTAGTGAGCCTATCCCGTTCTGAACACCTAATTGAATTCAAGCTGATAAAACTAGAACTTTTATTCTACTTCACGGGGGAAACATCGGTTATACGACGACCAAAGACGCACGCGTCGGTGAAGAGTACTGACAAGCGCGCGACGTGACTGCTATACGCACACGCTACGACTCACCGGGCAAAGAATCCGCCACTTTCTTGGCGGCTTCGAGCTGTACGTCGGCGACGACCATGGTGGCGCCTTCGGCTGCCAGGACTGTGCAGACAGCCCCGCCGATTCCGCCACCTCCTCCGGTCACCAGGGCCAGGCGTCCGCCGAAAGGCTTCACTGCTGCAGCCATCTTTCTACACCAATACTGTGCGCACAATTGCCTCACCAGCTCCGTTTGGGTCAAACTTTAATAAAGCAGAAACGACCGGAAACGCGTTCGTAATTACGAGAGAGCCACTGCTGCTACCTAAAAAGCAGCAGCTTTTAAGAGATGGGTGGGTATACAGTGGAAATCGGTTATCTTTATTTCATATACGGAACTGTGTCAGCGTAGAATGGCGTTTGTTATTCCGTGCGTGGACTAAAAACGACCATCGAGCATCACTACCCTCAAGCAAATATGACATAAAATGTCAAATGAATAAATGATTGAAAGAAAAAAAAGAGGACAGTAGGTCCGTGCAGCTTTGCACGAATCGACCAAGCTTTCAATCACTTTCTTTTTTTTCTTTTTTTACAAAAGCAGTAGTTCAACGACACCTATCTGACACCGCCAAAGCATTGACCGCAATACCCGCCTTTTTTGTCGTTAAAATGGTTCTCTTTGCTGTTCTAGTTTTGCTACAGCCCCTCATTACCTCATTACATTCCTGAGCGCTTGAATATGTAATTTAGTGCAAGGACCTCAGTCAATCCGCGACCACCTGCCTGCACATCACCTGTAACCTGGTCTTCACTACGTTGGTGCCAGCACACACGCGCACACACGCACGTACACGTATGCACACATACGCACACACACGCGCGCGCACACACACACACACACACACACACACACACACACACACACACACACACACACACACACACACACACACACACACACACACACACACACACACACACACACACACGCACGCACGCACGCACACACACGCATACGCACGCACGCACACACACACACACAACGCGCGCACGCGCACACACACATACACACACACACACACACACAACTAACTACTATACCTGAAGCGAGGGGAACTAGCCTCCTAGCTGACTTAGGAATTGATTTTTAGTTTTTTGAAGAAATGATAGGCTCTATTATAAACATCGCCGTAGCAGTATCAATAACTCACATGACACTTATCCAGGTATTTAGGCCGATAGATCAGCGAGCGAAGTGCGAGGAAATGGTTGGGCTTATGACGCCGAAAACGACGTATACGGCCTCCTTTATAAAATCATCTTAGCGCTAAAATTAAAACCAAGTTCCAAATTTAGACGCTCTCTGAGGCTCTAGCATGAGTGGGAAGGCTTTATTACTTAGGCGAATACGTGGGCGGCTATGAACTTTTTTTTTTAGAGAACTATTGCGGACAGCAACACATGAAAGCAGGACGGTGCTATTCAACAGCGTGCGTGCGTGCGTGCGTGCGTGTGTGTGTGTGTGTCTGCGTGCGTGCGTGCGTGCATTGCCCTCACCTCTGTTCTTGTGATGCGCTGTGTTCATTATTAGAGCGACAGTAGTCCTCCCAATATTTTGTACCTACAAAAGGGCAGTTGTTTAGATACCTTTTCGTCACTTTCTGCTTTTCAGAATAATGGTCCGCTGAAAGTAGGCAAAGAGGGCTCATGTATGCCCTCTTGCTTTTGATCTGAAGTGGAGGCCCGGCAGGCAGGTGTGCTCGAGTGTCATCTATACTCGGCGACAGCTTTCCCTTGACAGCGCTGTGGAAGCTACAGAACCAAAGCGCATGTCTGCTGCCGCGCCAAAAAAATAGTACTGAAGTTTATTGATAATTTTCTCATTAGCCTTGCTGAAATAAATACTGCTTTATTTATTATGAGACTTAACAGTTGCGGGAAGTTGCAGGCAAAATACAGTTATCGTTCACCTTGCAAGAATGCTTTTCTTTTCTTTCCATTTCTTAGACAGCACCACCTTTTCAGCCCACCCGTTTTCCAAGGAAACATGGCGTCCGTGACGTCACTGTGCGGCCGAATACGCGCTGTTTAGTTCTCAAAGAAAAATATACTCGTAATAGGACACTAAAATATACACTGAACAATCGAAATGTTTCTCCCATTCATAATTTCCAAGTATGTGTTTTTCTAAACGCGTTAACGATGCGAGCGAGCAAAACCGAAATCAGCCGCAAGCTGCCGAACTACTTGCGGAGCAACACGAATGTGTGGAAGCCCCCGCCTCCGTAGCCTTCGCTCCAATGTCAAGATAAGTTGTCGCCGAGTATAGTGCTCTATGTGCCACGGCAAAAAGAAAAAAAAGAAAGAAGAAGAAAAGAAGAAAAAAAATTACACCATCTCCCGCTAAAGGGAACCATGTGTAGATGTGAAGCAGCGGGCGCTAACGCTTACACTGGCGGCGGCGTTGACGCTGGCGCTCATCGCAGCGTTGCGCAGGAGAGAAAACTGGGGAGGCGCAAAGCACGCAGTGATGGAGTGGTGTTTCCTACTGGAACATGCCAATCGCTGCTAATGGGCAATGAGAGACGGAAGACTCCGATTGGACACAGAGACCCGCAGTCCGCTTTTAGTTAACGCGCACGCTGCGAATTTTTTTATTCTTCAACAACACACAGGAGAAATCTCCCACCGGCACCACCTTGCAGGTCAAGATCCATTGCCATATATACGGGGTGGCCAGTGAACGGTTGTGCAGCGCGAGCAGTCGGTTATTTCAACCAAGAAACTCGCTACCAGACGCTGCCTGCGTCGGCGTCGCGAGGCGAGAGAGGGGGGGAGCGTAGGAGAGGAGAGAGAGGGGGGGACGCGCATGCGCAGTGGGAGTGTGGACGCCGCGGGCAGGGATGCCTAGAGGAGAGAGGGGGGGAGCGTGGAGAGGAGAGAGAGGGGGGACGCGCATGCGCAGTGGGAGTGTGGACGCCGCGGGCAGGGATGCCTAGAGGAGAGACGGGGAGCGTAGGAGGAGAGAGAGGAGGGGAGGCGCATGCGCAGTGAGGGTGTGGTTGCCGTGGGGAGAGATGAGGAGAAAGAGGGGGAGAGGAGGTTTTTTTTTTTCTTGAAAGGGTTCGCGCATGCGCAGTAAGTGAGGCCCCGCGGCACACCACCACCACCACCACCACCACCACCGGATTAAGCTTCGCCATAAGATGCTTCACATCTAAAAAAGAAAAAAATGCGCCCACCTCCCCGAAGGGAAATCGTGAGGAAATGCGAATGCATTTCGCGCGCGCTTCACTCCATTTATATATGGTGGTTGTGGTTCGAAGAAGGAAAAGGCGCCTGATTTCTGCAGCCCGGTCGGGAGCAAGGCGCAGCGCCTTTTTTTTGCTTTTTCTTGTTTTTTAAATTTTTCATTTATTTTTTTTTTAATTTTTTTTTTCATATATAGCTCCGCCGAGCTCCGCCGCAGTCCGCTTTTAGTTAACGCGCACGCTGCGAATTTTTATTGTTCAACAACGCACAGGAGAAATCCCCCACCGGCACCACCTTGGAGGTCAAGATTCATTGCCATATATACGGGGTGGCCAGTGAACGGTTGTGCAGCGCGAGCAGTCGGTTTTTTCAACCAAGAAACTCCGCTAGCAGACGCTGCCTGTGTCGGCGTCTCGAGGTGAGAGAGGGAGAGGGGGGAGCGTAGGAAGGAGGGAGAGAGAGGGGGGGGCGCATGCGCAGTGGGAGTGTGGACGCTGCGGGCAGAGATGCCCTAGAGAAGAGAGGGGGGGAGCGTAGGGAGAGGAGAGGGTGAGACGCGCATGCGCAGTGGGAGTGTGGACGGCGCGGGCAGGGATGCCTAGAGAAGAGAGGGGGGAGCGTAGCAGGGAGAGAGAGGAGGGGAGGCGCATGCGCAGTGAGGGTGTGGTTGCCGCGGGGAGGGATGCCTAGAGGAGAGAGAGAGGGAAAGAGGAGGTTTTTTTATTTTTATTTTTTTAAAGGGTTTTGCGTATGCGCAGTAAGGGTGGTCACGCCGCACACCACCACCACCGGATTAAGCTTCGCCATAAGATGCTTCACATCTAACACCTGCCGGGGCGCACACATCCTCAACCTATCCTCCTCCTCCTCCTCCGCGGACAACGCCAACGCCGGATGCCTGACATAGCCCGACTATGAAATGCATTCGCATTTAAAACGGGGGCGGGCGTGGGGGGGTGGGGTGCTTAGGGGTGCTAGGGCCCGGTGTGCCACCACCTGGCACTGTCCGTAGGCGTGCCGTCGTCACGCCTTGCGTTCTAGCACTTTCGAGGTGCTGCGCAAGCGCTTTGTTTCGAAGCCCACCGGCTGTTCTTGCACGCGTTTCGCGGTCGTGCGGTCGGTGCGTTTCGCGGTCGCGGTCGGTGCTTTGATGAGGTGGCGGCCTTTATGCACGCACCGTCGAAGTTATCGCCGCCGTGATTTGACGCTATAGATTTTGAATGTGGTGTAAGAGCTTACCTGTGACAACAGGGCATGTCTTCCTCGGCACCAAAGTGGATTTTTTTTTATTAAGCATTTCTTCCTTCTTGCGGATTTCATGTGTGCTGCCAGTAGAGCCCCGTTGAGCTGTTCGGATTTTCGCTCATACAATAAATCCTTCATCACCGTCGTGTGCTTGTCGACGTTGCTGCTTTTGTATGCGCCAATCGGTAATCTCCTGTTTTTTGCAAGTTTACACATTTGTCAGATACGTGCTCAGGTTTTATTACGACCACAATTTCATATGTGGAATTATTTACATATCGAACTATTTCGCAAGCTCCATCGACTTCGACATATCGGGGCTCTACTGTACACCGAAAATAGAGCAAACCGTCGCCGGTGCAGACCAGCACTTTCAAAATTCGATTTCACTTCCACTTAGAGCAAGACATTCGGTGCTAATACAACCTGCAAATGCCTTGTTGTCTGTTCACCTTCTTTCTTGCTTCGTGCTTTTTCTTAAGCGAAGTTGTATCAGGCGAGGTGTTTGAGAGGGCACTGTGTTAAAATATGTGCAAACATCCTTCGTTAAGAAAGTGTGTTTTGCCTCGTGTGTACAGGTTTCTAAAAATTATTTAAAGTTTGCAAATATCTGCGCATTTGAAAAGACATTTCGAGTATTAGAAGCGCCTTGTACCCTGACTTTTATTTAAATGTTTGTTTGCTTTGAATATGAGGCAGCCCCTCTTCTACTTCCTGCCATTTTTAATGAGGATAAGGGCTTGCTCCGCGGAGTTATAAAGGTAAAGAAACTGAACGGATATTTGTTACGTAGTCCATCAGCCTCCCTGGTAATGTACAGTACCGCAATATCCTGAGCAAGCCCCCCCCCCCCCCTCCCCATTCACGGCGTAGGATAATTCGACAAGATTTGGAGGGTGGGCCCTAGCTCGGTAATGGATAAAAATTCAAAATGGTGGCAGAGGAGTTGCTAAGAATAAAGAATGCACACCCGTCCTTCTAATTAAATGCTTTATTGATTAGTCCGCCGCGGTGGTGTAGCGGTTACGGTGCTCGCCTGCTGACCCGAACTTCGCGGGTTCGGTCCCTGCCGCGGCGGGCGCATTTCGATGGAGGCGAAATGGTAAAAGGCCGTGTACTGTGCGATGTCAGTGCACGTTAAAGAACACCAGGTGGTCGAAATTTCCCGAGCCCTCCACTACGGCGTCCCTAATAATCATATCGTGATTTTGGGACCTTAAACCCGAGATAACACGCTTGCATTCACTGTTTTCATTCGGCTTTGTTGGGCGAATAAAGACCGTGAAAATGGTGGGAGGGGAGAAGAGGCCTCATATTTGAAATCTCCCGAAGAATGGAGGGGGGGGTTGCTCGGAATTTTACGGTACTCACGGACTGAAACAGGGCAGTTTAGGGCTAAGTAACGCCTATAATTTCGTCTCCACCGTCTTCAGTTCGGGTCATATCGGTGTAATTTCGTCTCGAACGCGTAGCCAACATTAAGTTTAGAGACCACATTTGTTGCGACATGACGTGGTTATCCGAATCAATCGCATACCAGTCGTTATACTAAAAAAATTTTTTTTGATGTCGTGCTTGAATACGTGAGTACTGTACTGTGTTAGCTTACAATGTCACCCAGTAGTGCCCTGAAAATCGTCTGCAAAAGGAAAACGACAGAAGTTGTACAATTACACTAATTTCTATTGCACATCTGCAACGGCCATCAGCGATGTAATCTGAATAGGTAAATATGCCTAGTATTGTAATGAAGTGCAAAAACGAGTTACAGGTCTCTTAAGCTGCATTGAAAGACGATTGTTAATAAAAAAATTTTTTTGAAAAACGTGCGTAATGAATTACATGTCATTAATTGTTATCACTTACATTTTTACTGGCTTTGTGAATGATTATATTATTCCTTACTTGTTGAAGCTCAGAATTCAACTTTTTTGCATGCAGTTAGCTACATCTTTTACCTAGAAGGTATAACAGGCAACGCTGCAATGAGCACTTGCGTTTCGCGGAAAGTAACTTGAACAGCTGCAGATACCACAAGCAACATTTTCTCAAACGCAGGCACTCTTGCATGCTCAGATTGATGCGCCATTAGATGTGGGCGGTCAAATTAAACAGTTGCTGCCCCTTTTCGATAGCGATGACCCCTTCATCTTTTTAACAGGCCTACAAGAAGCACTTTTCGCCGTGGTATACCGAACCTGCTGCGCTTTGTAAGAGACAAAGACAAGCATCGTGGCTATGTGACCGCAAACCTTTTAAGCAAGGTGTTCGTGTATGTTTTAAAAGCACTCATCCCTCGTGCGCACATATAGAGTTTTCAGTGTTAGTGCTTGTCTTTTTTAAAAAGGCAGGAGAGGATAACTGAGCGATTTATGAAAACAAAAAATGCTAGTGCTTCCAACTAAATTTGAAGTGAACGGCAGCGCGTAATAACAAGGACGCAGAAAGAATGAGTGACAACACGAGCGCTGAACTAACAACAGTTTCTTTATTGCACGAAGGCAATAAATAGACATGAAAGCAGTCTTCCCCGCATGCGCGACACCACACAATCAAAGCAAAGATGATGGGAGCATCTTTTTAGTCATGATTAAAACTCGCGAAACTAAGGAGCACCTTCAAAATATGTGATCTCTCAAATTTTTTTTTTCAGAGATACGGAAGACATGCTGACATACGATGAACCTTTCTTGTAGATGGCGAAAGCTTCTTCTATAAAGCGCGCGGTTTCTTCCCGATGCCTGCTCAAAAAAAAAAAAAAAAAATTTGGACACTTTCTACATTCCAAAGTGTGTACGGGGAAAGCGTGTGGCCATTCGACTGACTATACCATGTCTTTTTTCTTTTACACTTTCAGAGGGATAACACACAAACCGAATGTGTGCGTGTTTTATTGTTTAATTATTTACCACGAATCGCACCGAGACGCGAGACTAATCTTCCTACGTTCGCATGCGTTCGTATTTTCTCGCGCTTTGCTCATCGTACAAACGACATCCGCGTTCCAGCGCTTAAATTGATGGACCCTTTGTAAATTCCAAAGTGTGTTCCGCGAACGCCTGTGTCCATTGAGACGGCGTCTGTCAGAATGATGCCAAACGCTGGGCACAGCAACGCTACGCAAGCAAAGCGCGAGCACTGTAGAGTCCGACGCGACCGGCGTCCGTTTGCGCACTCCGGCGGCCACCTGGCTCCGTGCCAGGGCTCGGACGGACGGACACGGACGGACAGACGGGCGGACGGACGGACACGGACGGACACGGACGGACACGGACGGACGGACGGACGGGCGCCGGACGGACGTGAGCATGAGACATTAAAGGCTTTCGCCTTAACACAACAAGCGCGAACGTCTCGAGAGCACCCGCACGCTGCACAGTGAAGAGCCAAACCGCTCCCCTGCTTCTGGCGAAAGAGAGAGAGAGAAAAGTTAAGTGAAAGGCAGGGAGGTTAACCACAAGAAAATTTCCGGTTTGCTACCCTGCACTGGGGAAGGGGTAAGGGGGGGGATAGAAAGGTAAGGAGGGAAAAAGAGAAGAGGAATTGATAAAAGAAAAAGAGAAAAAATTCGGCAGATTCCACGTACCTTGGAAATCGATGTTATGCGAAGCATGCGGAGGGAAGGTGACTGTGTTGTAATGTTTTATTGAGCGATACGTTACGAAATTACGATAAAGATATGTACAAATGTTGTACGCACAGACATATGTTCCACAGTCACATACGTTTTGCATAACAAGTTGTTTACAGTTGCGTAACGATGCCAACAGCAACATGGGCAGTAGCAATACCAGAAGCGGTAAAGTGATATGTAGCGCTTGTGCTCGCCAGGATGGTAGCCCTGGACACTGCAACATATAGCAACTTCAGTGGACGGCGCTTTACTATAACTGATGTTAACCCGGCGTGACGGCTGTATCATCGGAGTACATATGTAATGTTTAAAAAAATGGATAGCCAGCACTGCAACGACAATTGACGTTTCACGAACATTAGGGTCTATTCGAAAAGCAGTTCCGAGACCTGGCGTGGCTCTGTGGTGGAATGCTTGATTGTCCACGCAGAATGCTTGGGTTCGATCCCTGTTGGGACCCTGACATTAATTATTTGCATTCGTCCGGTCAACGCTGCTGATGACGTCAGCTTTTTAACGCTCTGGCATTAAAAGTACCAATGTTTGTCTCGCCGTTCCTGGGTAGTCTAAACTGTCAATCACCTGTGGCACATACCCGCCCCGTGGTATGTGCCACAGGGTTTGCCCGAAAGAGTTTGACGACGTACGCGACGGGATTGTCATTATTGATGTCACGACCAGCGAGTCATATTCGTCAAACCATGTTATTCTCACATACTAATTTTGGTCTACCCCAAGTTAAAGGGGTAATCACGAGATCACCCAGACGTAGGCGGCTAGATAGATAGATAGATAGATAGATAGATAGATAGATAGATAGATAGATAGATAGATAGATAGATAGATACGCAGATAGAAACGATAAAAGTGCCTGCAGTACGCAAAGAAGTACTTCGCATTTAAAAAACGCGCGCGCACTCAAGCACGGGAGTATCATAGTCGTTTAGCGAGTCCGCTTGACCGCAGAAACTACAGCAGCGCCTTTGTCGCTTTCTGCTTTGAAGCTCGAATGTTCCTGCACTCCAAAATTGACTGCTCGGAAAGCGGCCGGTCATCGAGCCGTGCTAACGTTGCCGAAAGCTGTTGTCTTCGGGAGCTGTAATGAGGACAATCACAAAGGACGTGTGCAATGGTTTCCTCGCTGTCACAGTGATAACACGCAGTGCTCCGAGTGTTGAGGCATCGACCGGTCTGGCAGATGCACGTTTTTCCGCAGGACAACGGAACTTCGTAGACACAACACCCACAGTACACTTCACAAACTGATGAGTGTATT
The DNA here is from genome assembly GCA_030522465.1 of Rhipicephalus appendiculatus. Lineage (NCBI taxonomy): Eukaryota > Metazoa > Arthropoda > Arachnida > Ixodida > Ixodidae > Rhipicephalus > Rhipicephalus appendiculatus. The sequence goes on from JALIZH010020094.1 coordinate 11,122, forward strand.
TTGTGCTACACAGGGCCTTTCTGGGTGCTTCTCTATTAACAAATCTGTATATTCTGGCCTAACTTGTTAGATGCCGGAAACGCAGAAAACGCTGCGCCCTCGTTATTACGCATTGCCGTTCACTTCAAACTATGCAACATTTGCCCAACGTCGTACCCTTTTCCAAATGAAGTATGAAGAGCGCCGAAGGAGGCCTTGAGATAGCCATATCAGCTGCTTTTATTTACTGTTTGGGCAGTGGTAAAGGAATAGCTGGGAAACTAACGTAAAAGTATTCGATTACATTTCAGCATTTTGTTAATTATTCACTGGATTAATTAGGAAACTGTGATCAATTAAAAATAATAATTGTCATTGGTTACTTTTGTCGTGTGTACAATTCTTGTAAAAGCAGCCCATACCTTGCCAATGCACGTGTACTTCAGTTGAACATTTTAGGAGCTGACAGTGTAAAATTTTTAAAAAGAATTTGGTGGACAAAAGTATGTTTGGTTTCCTGTTCTTTTTTTTTTTTCAGAGTGCTAAAGAATGTATTCCGTCAATGCTATTTTCTTTATTCAAGGAATCCACCTGTAATGATGACCTTGAGGAAATGCAATGTCGGCCCTTCATATTTGCTAAAGGTATGCTATTCTCTCCTTCTAAAGTTGAGTAAATTTTGAACCCAAATTTTCAGCTTGCAGGTGGTGGTTTCCTGACAGCGAAGTCCTTCCCAGTTTGCACTGACAACGTTCCTCTCATGCATGCATCCAGTCCGAGAGAGGCGTTCGAGATATTGTCACACTGGGTCGTGACGAGGACGAAGGGAGCAGTCCGTGGTTTCAAGACTGAACTTTTTATTTAGTCAAACCTGTGCCCGCAAAACGAAACGTCACTTTACAACCAATACACGCTGTCGACTGATATCGGCGAACAGAGCGTCGGCCGTCGATAATCTGATCATCGTTGGGACACGCCGTCTTTTATACATCACGCATCGGACTTTCTAGACTTATCACTGGTGGTCGCGCAAGCTCTGGAATAAGCATGACTGTTCGCGCCCTGCGCGCAATCTTAACAAAACGATTCCACTATAATGGCGAAGTTTCTCGAAAACACTGAGGCGCGGTCTGGAGCCGGGCAATGCTGACAGTCTTTGTGGGTGTAAACCGAATACAGCAAAAGCGAGAAAAAGAAACGCATGTGGCAGTATTATTCCTGGCACACTTCGCATTCAACGTTGCTTACCCAAAAGCGAAGTCTTACCTTGGAGTCACCCAAAGGTGGGAATGAAACTAAATCTTTGACACAATACATTGGCCAATAACTCTAGTTTTCCGGTAACATTTTCCTAAATGTATGTTGTAATGGTCACATAAATGACCTTCATTTATATTGAGATGGCTTCATTTTGTTACAAGGAAAAGGAAGCATTTTGGAACAAAATTATTAAAATTGAACCATAATCTGTTCAATGAGAAGCTACCTGTTTTATGGTATACTGGTTGCGATATGCCACAAGTACACTGGCTGTCAGTACTTGGACATTAGAACATTCAAATTCAAGTTTTAGTGTTATAAAGGTTGCGAGTTTCATTTTACACTTATGTGGCAATATTTTATTTTAAGTGTAGGTAATTTACGTAGAGATGGATGTATGCAGAAAAGTACATTCTTAATGAAGAGCAAGTTACGCCGTATCTAAAAATATTTAGGTAGTTCCGCAACTGCTAAACAGAAACCTCTTCTTAGGTCAATCGGCACCGTCACTCCCGCACAAGGACTGGGCGGACACGTGGGAAACAGCGCAACCTGAACTAAAAGCCCCTATTAGGGGCTTTTAGCTTGTACGTATACTTCTTTACGTTACCGTGTTACCGGATACCGGAAGGAATCTGCGCATGCGCGGGCCTTTACGGAACGTAAACTTTCTACGGAACGTAAACTACTCGCCGGATAGGCTTTTACGTTTGCGGCCCTACCTCGCAAATCCACCTTCGTTCGTGGCTACGAGCGATATTCAGTTTGCGGAGACTCCTGCCGCCGAGTCAAAATAAGCCGTAGTGCGAATGCGAATTGCGATCACCTTGTTTCAGTCGGCTTACCGAAGCTAGAGCGACGTAAACGTGAGAGGCCTAAAACGCCTAAAGCCCCCGACAGGCTGGATAGGTGGCGCCATCTAGCGGGGTCAATGTGAAACAGGCAAGCACAAAATTGTTATTGCAGAAACATCGCGCATTTTACTCCTTGCGTAAATGCCTTGCAGTGAAATAATTATGAATGAGTTGCCTTTTTCATCATTTTCTCCCTTAAATACTAGATGATAACAAACGTGTTCATGACTGTGGTTGCACGAAGCGTCACAAGATGTCGACACCATCGTCGCTAACCCGATATTTTTTGCACCCTTTTTCGTAAACCGAGATACTGTACACGCTAAAAGCCTTTCTTATTACTTTGCCCAAGCAATTATTCAATCTTATCTAAATCAAGTAAAGTTTAAACGCAGTTATCATCACCATTTGGTGGTTTTGCGCAAACGTAAAGGTTTACGTTTACGCACGCACGTAAACGTTTACGTATGAGGAGCTAAAACTTTTCTGCAGCATGCGTTCCGGTAAGACGGTAAACGCAACCCGGTAACCGGTAACACGGTAACGTAAAAAAGTATACGTACAAGCTAAAAGCCCCTATTGATTAGCTCCCTCAAGGAGTATGACTTTTGAGCATCTGTGCCTGCCAACTCGCTCAATTTCCCCGGGAAATCCTGATCCTTTGTGATATTGTGGGCATAGGCCACAAATATGCAAAAAAAAAAAAAAAACCCTAGACCCCCCCCTGCGAAAGGGAGAAGGCAGGGAGGATAACCAGAAAGACTTCCGGTTGGCTACCCTACACTGGGGGGATTAGGGAAGGGGAATAGAAAGATGAGAAAGAGAGAGGAGAGAAGAGAAGGAAAGAGAGAGAGAGGCAGTGAATTCACTGCAGCATGTGGAACTGCACCGCAAGTCAGAGGCGTTCACACAAGCCCGTCGTCCTCAAAAAAATGCCCCCCACGTCCCCGAAGGGAATCGTGAGGAAATGCGAATGCATTTCTTGTGCCGAGAGTACACGGCGTAGTAATTTTAATGGCGTAAATTAATGACAAGACGAGGATTTGTACCGTAACCATTTATTTACACATTCATCATGCCCTTGAGAGGCGCCCAGCCAGCGAACGGTCGAGAGTGAGGCGCGAGCGGACGGGAGAGTGGGGCGCAGGGAGGAGAGAGAGCGAACGGTGAGAGAAGGAGTGGTGAAGCACTGCACCTACCCTCTTATACACTCTCTCGCACCACATGCTCCGGTTGCTAGGGGCGAGGATAAGCGCGCGCGCCCGCAGCTGTTGCTATGGGAGAGGGAGTGAGAGCGGAGAGATAACACCTGCCGGCGCGCGGACCTTTCCCCCACTCTGTCCTCCTCCTCCTCCTCCGCCGCGGACAACGCCGGATGCCTGACATAGCCCGACTAAGAAATGCATTCGCATTTATAAGCACAAGAGGGCTTTCACTGCCTTCTGGGCCGTCGAGAGATGTGGATGTTGCTGTAGTAGCACCTGCACAGAAAGTGGCCGATCATCCAGTCGCCGCAGCGCATTGGCAAGTACTTGTCTCTCCGAGGCAAAACGAGGACAGTGGCACAGCAGGTGTTCGATATTTTCGTCGGGGCCGCAAACATCGCATGCCGCACTGCCAGTCACTCCGATTAACGTTGTATATGCTTTCGTGAAAGCAACTCCCAACCAAAGGCGATAGAGAATTAAGCGAAGCTTCGCGTCGATGAAGGGCGGATGGAGGTCGGAGTTGCAGTGAAGGGTTAAGGAAACAACAGATAACCGTAGCCACAGAGTTTTGTGGCCTTTGGCCCCAACAGCTTTCTCCTGGTCCAGTGGGGCCTTCTCTCTCAGCCATTTTTTTTTCGAAGGGGAGGGGGGGAAGTGGCCTTTGAACAAAGCACGGTGGATCAAAGTAACGGTGCCACCGCATTTACGCGCGTGATCCTCGTTATTTAACACTCGGCCTGTTACCCTTTACAACGTTCACGAAATCGTGATAAAAAATTAAAGAGTGATTCTTTTAGGCCTCGTACTGAAATGCTGCTGTTAGATACAGTGTGTTCACTCAAACGAAGTGTCGTACAAGTTTATTTTAGTTTCAGTAATGTGAATCGCACTGCGCAACGTGTGTTAAGCAATTTCAGCCACCGTAATCGCATTTTTGAGGAAATATGGAGTAAGAGGGGGAAGTAGTGACGCAGAACTATCGGCAAATCTACTATCATAGTATCGATAGTTTTTTTTATGCTATCGATATTGTAAAGAAACTATAGATAGTAGTATCATCGATAAACAATCGATATTATCGACGGTGCAATCAATAGTAACATCAGGATAGTATAATCCGATAGTATAATCCGATTGCGGCCGATAGTACAATTAATAGTGCTGTGAATAATTATACTCTTGTTGGGCGGCGATATTGCCAAATCATTTGCGATAGCCTACTATCAGCAGTACTGAGTTCGCTTAATTTGTGAGCAATCTTCTGGCGAAAGAAATAAGCTATTGCGGCAATCAAAATGCCGGAATATGTCCATAAATAAATTCATATTCATAAGTAACCAGTTACACCTTACAATTAAAAACTTAGCTTTTAATAATTTTATTTTGAAATCCCGAAATGCAATATAAGTTTGAAGCCACGCAGTTCCACCACATGTAACGGCTTCCTTTCTGCTAAAGCTGCACAGTTCAGCTCAATATTCATGTATCAGCCAATCATTCCGCTGAAGGAACGCAAGCATGTCAACTTTCTTCCTTCTGCCTGCTTCTCCTGCTCCACCTTATACGACCACACACTCGGAGAATCAAATTTATGCTGCAATGAGTTCGCGCGGTTGATTTTATACTATCGAGAGTAGTATCAAACTTACTATCGATAGCGCTATCGATAGATTCTTCTACCATCGATAGTGGGATAGTGACTCAACTATCGATAGTTCTGCATCACTAGTGGGAAGTTGCTTCCAAGTACCAGTGCGTAATGATCAGTGACGTCAAAAAACTGTACTGGCAATCATTCCAAGCAATCTGTGACGTTAATGGGGTTCCGAGGAATGAAATGTGCGCCAGTTTTCCTAGCTTTTTTTTTTTTTTTCACTTAAACGCTTTGCCCCCCACTGCACTACATATCCGCACGTTGGTAACTGCCTGAGCTACGTTCAATGTCAATAAACTTGTTTGCACTTCCCTATATGATGTACTGAATAAACGAATTTCCGAGAGAGGATGCGTGCTATAGAGGGGATAATGCAGATGTTAGAAAATAGCCCTTTCTGTTTGTAAGGCTTTCTGTTCTTGCACCACATACATTTTAATTTTGCGTAACCTGCAAAATTACAGAATGTTTGAAAACTGATGTTGCTGCGACGAGAAAAATACAATTTCAAATTTTTCTTGTTTAGAACAGAAAACCCGTTTTATTTACAGAAACTTTCTGTACTAAAAACAAGAAAGACTTTTCAAATCACAGAATATTTCTGTGCTGATAACACAGAAGTGTAGTAAAATTACAGAAATTCACTGTTAGTGAGGACAGAAAAAGCCATGTGAAGTTGCAGAAATTTTCTTTCACTGACAACAGAAAAAGCCATGTGAAATTACACAACCTTTCTGTTACTCAGAACAGAAAAAACAAAATTACAGAAATTTTCCGGACTGAAAACAAGTCTATGCAAAAAAAACAAATTTTCTGTTAGCAGGAACGGAAGAGCATCGTAAAATTACAGAAACCATAAAAACAGAAGAAAAATTTTTGCGGAAAAAACTTTTGCAGTCTATATAGGTGATAGGGATGTGGCGAATTCACATGCAGAAGCCTCCGCTGATTTTAAGTTCCGCGCCGTTGACGTATGAACTGGCAGTCGGTGAGCAGAGGAACTTGATGGCTTCCGCGATCTCACGGGGCTCAGCGGGCCTCTTGATGGGCATCATTGCCAGTGCCTGAGCCTTGACAGCATCGTCACCACCTTTCGTCATGGGAGTGTCCGTCCAGCCAGGAAGCACGGCGTTGCAGCGGATGCCGTGTCCCGCGAGCTCCTTTGCCGCCGTCTTGGTGAGCGCCAGGACGCCGGCTTTAGAAGCGGAGTACGCTCCCGTCGACCACGAACCGCTCTTGGCATCGATGCTGGATATGTTGACGATGGCCGCACCACCTTTGGGTAGTGGTATGCCGGATCGGAGCATGTCGCGACTAGCGGCACGATTCACCAAGAAGGTGCCCTGGAAACAGGAAAAAAATTACACCATCTTCCCAAAGGGAACCCTGATGGGATGCGAAGCAGCAGTGTTGCGCATGGGAGCGGTGGAGAGGGTAAAGCGAGAGAGAGGTCACACGTACAGACATGTTTCAAAGCGTACGTTAGGCGCGCGTCAGGCGGCAGCTGCGGGGGCGGCGGCGAGGGGCGAGCGCGCGGCAGGCGAGGGAGAGAGTGACCTACTTGGCACCGGCGTGACCTACTTGGCACCGCTCCAACACCTGCGGCGAGGGGAGCGCGTTGCCGCGCGTTCGTACGTACGGAGAGAGGGAGGGACAGCGTTACACAGCCTAGTCAAAGAGCTGCTTCGCATCTAAAAATCTATGCAGTTACACTCAACGTGAAAGGTTAAGGAAGTGCGGAGCACTGATTCACCTGCCCTTCGGCAACGCTGGCCTTCCAAACGGGCGGCCTGTTCGGCGTCCATGGCGGGAGAAGTATACCCTCCCAGTTTGTGATGCAGTGGCGCCCTCTTCCTGCCTCCTTTCCCGCTCCTCACTTCCCTTTCCCGCCTCTCTCAAAACTATGCTATACATGGCTGTGCTACACATGGTTATGTTATGCATAGTTATGCTATAAATGGTTATGCAAGCGTGACAACCAACATTGCGCATTAGACGCCGACAGCCCGGGCCCCTAAAGTGTCGCGCTCTGAACACCGCGAACCGCTGTGCGGTGATATCCGTGAAGTTACACTTCAGAACTCAGTGAATCAACCAGCGCCAGTTTTCACGAGTAATTTGATTCCACGCTCTAGCTTGAAAAGCGATTGCTCTTTGCTATAACATTGATAACTGATCTTGTCGATTGCTGTTACGCGGAAAGGTATTGCATGGTTAAACGGCCCTACGTATGACGTATTTTTTATATATTTTTATATATATCACAGCATCGTAGGATGTATCACAAGGCTAAAGCCATTTTAGTGTTGCTCAGCCGCATTGAGCGTATAGTTACGCACCCGAGCTCCTCTAAGCCAGCGCAACCAGTCTTCGTACTGGTCCCCTCTTTTTGTAATAAAGAGAGCACCACCACCTCTGCATTACCAACGCCTCCTCTATTTTATCAATGCCAGCCAAATGCGCCCGTTCCAGCCGTTCACAACCCTCCCCTCTAGCCTTTCCTACTCTCACCCATCGCATAGCCTTCGCGTGTGCTTTGCAATCATAGGGGAGAGCAGCCATCATGCAGTGCCTCACGACGGAAATCATATGAAGTAATTTTTTGTTCAGTTGTGTGCAGATCCGTAGGGGCGGCGTCTTGTATCCCTCGTGTTCACTATGTTGGCTGTCACGCTGTCTCTGTAAGAGACACCGCGTTTTGAGATAGCGCGTCTCCGTTCGTGGCGCTATGCGGGCAACCAGTGGGGACGCGTCACTGCGACACTGCAGTGCATGCGCTGCCTTTAAGAGGTGCCTCACGAGCGCTGTGAGGCGGCGGCGGCATTGCTTCGAGCTACAAAGAAGGAGCACGAAGGAACAAATTGGACAGACGCATGGTATTGGAGAGGGAAAATACGTCTATCGCATCTCCGTACGAAAGCTCTCGGACGCACGTGTGACGCAAGCAGCCCTACTCAACATGTGGCGTCGCATCACGACCACTCCCTGAACTAAGGCGGACCGGCGGCTCCCATTGAGGGGCGAGGCGAGCGTTTGCACTAGCATTGAATAGAATAGAGGAGGCGTTGGCATTACTTACAAGGAAAAGATGTTGCTCGCACCCTACACAAGAACACAGACACCACCACATCTGCATTACTTGCAGGGAAAAGATGTTGCGCGCAACTACACAAGGACACAGAAGACACGGACGAGCGCAAACACGGATTGCGCTCGTCCGCGTCTTTGTGTAGTTCGCGCGCAGCCATCTTTTCCTTGCAAGTATGAAGCAACTTGACCAGCAGCAAGTTTTATTGAACCTCTGCATTAGTATGCTGAAATAGTGCAGGTTGGTCATTTGTGGTTGCTAAAAATTCGGCAATGTCACTGAAGACATGTATAACTCTCGCCTGCGTGCCTTGAGATTTATCCTGATGACGTCATCGAACGTCTCTTCGGAGCAATCAACCAGGGAGCACTGGCGCAAGATTCCCGCCGAGTTGACGACTATGCTGAGAGGCTCCGAGAACGTGTTCCTGATGTCTCTGAAGAGCTGCTCCACGGACGAAGAATCGCCAACGTCCACGTCAAAGGCTCGGTGCTTGGAATTACCTGCGCAGCAGCCGTGATACAGGCCGTACCGCATAACGCTCTGCAATACTAGCGCTGTAATTCCGACAAGAATGTTTACGGCGCATTTTGCTTGTCAGAACTGATCTTGCGTGGTATAAGAAAACTATCAGAAGGAATTCTGGCTACTCTACATATAACGGACGTGCAGTGTTAACTCTACACGACCACTGTATAGATGTTGAACAAAAGCATTTTTTTTCTTCCTTTCTTTCTTTTTTTTCTTTTTTATTTATTTATTATTATTATTATTTTTTTTTTGTTACAACGCGGCTCTTAGGTGCCCGTTCCTAAGTTGAGAAGCGTCGCCGTCGTAACCGATAGAGCGAACGCGGAGCGCAGCAAGCCGCTGTGTTAGAGCATGGCCTACGAGATAGTGCGCCCCGCCGGCGCGCTATCTCGGAGGCCATGGTTAGAGGCTGCAATGCCTAGTGCTTCTTGCGACAGTGCAACGGATATTTCTCGCGCACGGGCACGAGAAGTGGGTGTATACATAAAAGAAAAAAAAAGCTGTGAGACTTGGGAGAAGAAGAAGACGTACGTTGGTCGAAGGGTCGCTTTGTGTGTGGAACGCTTTAGCGGACTCTTCGATTTTGCGTTTAGTTTTCCGGGCACAAGTTCACCCATAATAACCATGTTTTAGAGCGCAGCTCTTAAGGCCTGACCCCACGTACGCGTTGCAGCGTGTCAGCGCGTACGTATGGTCAGTTCCTGCGTTGAGCGGCGTCGGCGTAACCGACAGAGTGATCGAGGGCGAAAGAGAGCGAACGCGGAGCGCAGCGGAGGATGAAACACGGCGAAGCAAGGAGAGCTCGAGGAGGGGGTAACGACTGGCGATAAGACAGGTTCCGCGGCGCCACAGTAGTTCGCGCCGTCATGCGGTCGCCGATGACGCGATCACTAAGGCATGAGGCGAGAGCGTCCACCGATACCATCTATGGAAATACAGCGCTACGTGTACGGTCTGCGGCAGCTGTTGTGGAACGCGCCCACACGCTTCCTTCCGCGGTCTCCAGGTTAGCGAGGCAGTCGCGCCTCAACTTATCGCAAAATCAAAGCACCTAAACAGCTGCGCTCATAATTCGCATTAGGCAGTATCGTAATTGTCGGTGAATTCTTTTCTATCTCATCATCAAGCCGGCAATGTTTTTCTCATATATCTGTGGACAACATCAAAATTTGGATATTTGAAATTATCTACGATCGGGATCAGTAAGCGCGCACGCGAACGTGCTAGAACCTTCACGCAGAGCGATAATTTAGTGTACTGTTTCTTCGCTCGGCAAAGCCAACAAAATCAAACTTCATGCACACGTCACTATTACAAAGTGCGATATTAGGTAGGTACGTTGATTTTTAATTGAATGCTGGCGTTGCCATGACAAAAGCGACATTAGGCAAGTTTGTTAAGGTATGACAATTCTTTATCATGTAGTTGTACCAACGGCTGGCTTACGCACATAGAGCCTTGCCTCTGAATGATGCAAGGCTCAGTTATTTCACGAGTTAATTGCCCGATGTGATGGTACAAAACAGAGGTTAGTTCGAACAGTGGCTTGCAGCCACACTGAAGGCAATGTAAGGCCGAATATGATGAGGGAGCGCATTTCAAAGAGCTGCAGCTGTGCTCGCGCAGACAAATGTTGAGACAGCGCGCTTTGTAATAGTAATGCGTGCATGCAGTTGGAATTTGTTGGCTTTCTTGATGATAGGATTACTGCATCGTTTCTTCCGATGTTGCTTTTTTGGGTGTCATTGGTGTCGACGCATGCGGGGTTCTCCGCTCAGTAGAGAGAGAGAGATAACTCTTTATTGAAAAGCAGAGAATTTAGCCGGCATATGCAATCGCTGACTTGCTACTCTGCGTGGGGAAGGGGGGACTGAAAGTAGGAAGAGGGAGAGAGAGGAGCGGAAAAGATACAAGATGTTAAAATAGAATAAAAGATAAGAAAAAAAAACAGACTCGTTCTTTGTCTATTAGGCGGGAGCGTGCGTTGATAGTCTCATTGCGTGGTTTCATGGTAGAGCTAAAGTTTCTCGAGCTGACCGATGCTGTCCAAATACGCGAATAAAAGTTTCATCGCACGCCTCTGTAGCGTGAGGCAGGCTAAAGGGCCCAATACACAGTCAAATGAGAAAGTTCTTTGGGTTAATGACTGCATGTAATGTTCATAGAGCGCCCGCTCACCGGCATACGCACGACACTCAAATAAAATATGTTCCACAGATTTCGATGGAGCCACAGTTGTTGCAACACGGACTCGCTGCTTGACCGAAGCGGTACCGTAAGCTGTTTCCATAGGCGGTGTTTAGACGAAGACAAGAGTCCCATTCAGAATTCCTCGACATCCGCTCAGTAGTGTCACTGGCATTTCCTTGGTAGTGTAAACGGTATTTATTTTTTTTAGTACTGTCATTCTATGAGCGTGATGGGCGAGAACTTTGCGATTTAAGTTAGCATATATTCATGTGTGTTCCAAAATAAACGTGGTATGAAGTTTAGTGTTTGTCCTGTCTACGTTTCAGTCTTTTGCCTCCGTTTTTATGCGCTACTCATTCGATGTCATGCAAACATAACATTTTTTTTTTGTCTTCGTCATGCTTTTTACTTTTTACCCTAGGTGCGTTCATCTGCTCCCCTTTTCTTGTTAACTTTCCGGCAGCTTGCTAGAGTGGTGGCATCTCTCTCTCTCATTTACATTAGACTTAACAGAGCAGATTATGACAAGAGAACATAGTCCGGGTAAGAACAAGAATTCATCTCGCACGACACCCTGCACGTCAGGGATGTAGCCTGACATCTTTTTTCAGGGAGAGAGGGGGGGAGGGATGCAATTACCCGTTATGTATGCTAGTGCGTGCGTGCGTTTGTAAGTGTGCGTATATATGTATACCCCTGCAAAACTGAAAAATTTCGAGAAGCAACTCCCCCCCCCGCCCCTCTCGCTTCTTGAACGTGCACCTAAATCTATAGAAGCACACGGGCCTCAAGCACTTTTGCCTCCTTCGAAAATGCGGCCGGGATTCGATTACGCGACGTGACTCGGTCAATCTATCTCCAACTCACCTGGTAAGGACTCTGCAACCTTCTTTGCTGCGTCGAGCTGCCTGTCGGCGACCACTACGATGCAGCCTGCGGCGGCCAACGTGCGGCAGACTGCTTCGCCGATTCCGCCGGCACCTCCCGTAACCAGGGCCAGCCTTCCGGTAAAGTCTGCGTCTGTAGCGGCCATCTTGCTCTCAGATGTGGTGTGCAGTGAATGACGGGTTCTTACTGCAGCTTTGAAATACAGGACGAGAGTATATATGCAGCGGATGCAGACACTCCAAGATAAAACGCCCGCAGCTGCCGCTGACGAGTGCGATAAAAAGGTGCCAGTGCTTAGAAAAAAAAAGTAGGACGTGCAGATTGTCACTAAACAGCGGTATAGGCTCTGGGGGAGAGAGTTCACCAACTGTCGTCTCGCTGGCAGCGTGACTACGTGGCGTTGTGAAAAATAAAGAACCAATTTTACAGCAATAGCGGGGGGAGGGGGGGGGGGGGGCATCGCTGCGCAAGGTTTCAGTGAATGCCTCCCCGGCAATATTGGGAATCAGGCAGCTTGCACATTCGAATTAAAAACCTAAATTTACAACCTTCACGTAAAACAACTAAAGCAAGAAGAAAAAAAAACTAGGATGCATCCGTCGCAGTTTAAAAAATTACACCATCTCCCGCTAAAGGGAACCATGTGTAGATGTGAAGCAGCGGGCGCTAACGCTTACACTGGCGGCGGCGTTGACGCTGGCGCTCATCGCAGCGTTGCGCAGGAGAGAAAACTGGGGAGGCGCAAAGCAGGCAGTGATGGAGCAGTGTTTCCTACTGGAACATGCCAATCGCTGCTAATGAGCAATGAGAGACAGATACGCCGACTGGACACAGAGACCCGCACTCCGCTTTTAGTTAACGCGCACGCTGCGAATTTTTATTGTTCAACAACGCACAGGAGAAATCTCCCACCGGCACCACCTTGGAGGTCAAGATCCATTGCCATATATACGGGGTGGCCAGTGAACGGTTGTGCAGCGCGAGCAGTCGGTTTTTTCAACCAAGAAACTCGCTAGCAGACGCTGCCGGCGTCGGCGTCGCGAGGCGAGAGAGGAGGGGGGTTGCGTAGGAGAGGGGGAGAGGGGGGAAGCGCATGCGCAGTGGGAGTGTGGACGCCGCGGGCAGGGATGCCTAGAGGAGAGAGGGGGGGCAGCGCAAGAGTGGAGAGAGGAGGGGAGGCGCATGCGCAGTGAGGGTGTGGTTGCCGCGGGGAGGGATGCCTAGAGGAGAGAGAGGGGGAGAGGAGGTTTTTTATTTTTATTTTTTTGAAAGGGTTTGCGCATGCGCAGTAAGGGTGGTCATGCCGGCACACCACCACCGGATTAAGCTTCGCCATAAGATGCTTCACATCTAATAAAGCCGCATTCGAGCCTAGGCTGCGTTTATATGAAATTAGTTTGCTTTGTTCTCGACTACATCTGCGTGTATGTGTACCCATAAAAGCACAGTCAAATAAGGTTTCCACCTGTGCAAAGAAAATGTATTAGTTTAATGTGCTGTAATTACAGTCCCAGTTTTTCACCGACAAAGGCACTGCAGTCCCTGGATCTCGGACCGCTTTTGCAGTGTGTTAGGAAGTCGGTTCGGGGAGCAGACAAGGGTACCAATATGGGCTTGTTGGTACATCGTAAACTGGCTCGATACATTGCGCGGAAACAAACAGGGACAAAGAAGAAGTACAGGACGAACACAGGCGCTTGTGTTCGTCCTGTACATCTTCTTTGTCCTTGTTTGTTTCCGCGCTGTGCTACAAGTCAGTTTTCGCGGAGCCGAGTTATGTGCGTCAGAGACGCCTCCAAGGGCAACCAAGAAGAGGACACCACGGCACGGCACACAAACATATATTAAGGCGAAAGCCTTTAATGTCTCATACTCGCGGTGACCGACGTCCGTCCGGCCCACTAGAAGGGTGCCAGCTGTGGCCTCTCCCCCTCACACTTTCTAAGCAATCACGTGATGGCACAGCGGCCACACACACACACACACACAAAAAGAAAAAAAAAAACAAGACAAAAAGAACAAAAGAAGAAAACAAAAACAAAAGAAACGAGAAACAAAGAAAACAAAAAAAAAACAGGAAAAAGTGAAAAGAAAATTTTAAAAAAGACATGGCATAGTCAGTAGAATACACTCTAAGAAATGATCGAGTAAAAAGGGTGTCTTTCTGTCCCACAACAATAATCGTCATCTATCTTGCGTTCCTTTCCTGGCATTATCACCGCGCGCCCGGCAGTTTCAGGTCACGAACGACATGCGTGTTATCAGCGTGACATATCATTCCTGATAGGAAAGTGGCCAGCTCCAAGTTTTCAAGAAAGGAAGCGCAAGCAAGCCGGATGACGATTGTTGTTGTGGGACAAAAAAGACACCATTTTTACTCGATGATTTCTTAGCGTGTAGCCACAGGCTTTTGCCGAACACACTTTGGAATTTACAAGGTGTCCTTCAATTTTTGGAACACAGAACGCACAAATGACAAAGATACATAGTACAACTATATAGGATAAACCCCAAATTGTCTCTACAGAAGAATTCAAGCAAATGGAACGCTCACAGTTTGTGATGGGAGGAAGCAGTCGTGGCGTCGTCCCTCGCAGACTCGTTCGACGCGACGCGGCAGACGATTTCCGTCCGGTTCTTCTGCGTCCAGTCTGCTGGGCGCCAGGAAAAGGAGGCGTGCCGTTCGCGAATTCCCTCGGACGTTGGCGCCCGACGTATACCTCTGGTAGAGTGTACTCTACCTCTGGCCTCCCTAAAGTCCCTAGATTTTTTCCTTTCACTTAAGTACCGACAACTGCCTCCTCTCCCGGCCCTCTCTCACACGCAGCCGGCGTTTGCCGCCATTTTCTTCCTAACTTGGAAGATTTACAAAGCCACGTATGTCTAAGTGCATTAGCCACGCATCTTTCAGTGGACAATATGCTAACGCGACGCGCCTTTCTCCTCCCGTCGTTCCCCCGTTGTTAGAGAGCGGGGGGACGCGCTTCACCAGGTGCTGGAAAAGAGTTAGGAAGAAAACGAGCGTTAGCCAATGAGATTCTTCCGTGGCGCTTCAATGCTTGTCGCTACTTAAGAAAGAAGAGGGAAAAATCTAGGGACTTTAGGGCTCCCGACCGGCGTCTGATGATGATGATGATGATGACGACCTCTTGCTGATAGCGCTCACCCACAAAGGAGGATTCTCTGCCCGAGATCCTTACTTCGTCTGCTTCACTTCTTGTTCTTGTTCGCCTTTTACTATGGGTGACATCCACATGGGGGGATTGGCCAAGAATTCAGAGGCCTTATAAAATATTTTGAACTTTAGAATAAGGGAGTTTATAGAATAAGGCCCGTGTGCTGTGCGATGTCAGCGCACGTTAAAGAACACCAGATGGTCGAAATTCGCGGAGGCCTCCACTACGGCGTCTCTCATAATCATATCGTGGTTTTGGGACGTAAAACCCTAGATATTAAAAAATTAATTAAAGTTTATAGAATAAAAACAGTACAAATTTTATATAAAATTTTGATGCTCGCTCAAATGTATTAAAAAAACAATTTATTTTTAGTAATAGATAATAAATTAAATCAAAGCTCTATTTTCACAAAAGTTATACATGTGTCGACACATAAGGATAATAATATAGATTAGTTAGCTTATCGATTGGTTTCATTGAGATAATTTCGAACAGCCACGCAAGCCTTCGCATTGGAGAACCCAGAAATAGAGGCTCCAAAAGACAAAATCGCGGGCACAGATAAAGTCATTCCGATAGCACGTAAAGGTGTTTCTAACTTGGTTCTTTGAGCTGTGGTAAATCGCCTACAGGTCAAAAGGAAATGATCGATAGCTTCCAGCTTGCCACAGAATGCGCACAATGGAGAAGGTGCCTGACCAGACCTGTGTCGGTAGAAATTTAGTTTCGGCAGCTGACAGCGCAGCCTCGTAACTGACACTTCAAGTTTTCGACAAAATGATCTCCGCCAGGGATATAACAAGAGCAGCGTGCTAATATCTGGCTAAACGAACTTCATACGTGGCTTAATGTGAACAAAACATACTTAAACGTAAAGAAAACACAGTACGTAATATTTCGTCCAAAAAATAAACCACTTCCTCATAACGTAGAATTGAGTATCAACAACAATATAATAACGCCCGTCAACTCTTGCCGATTCTTGGGAGTCATGTTTAGGTTTGACCTCAGCTGGTCTGAGCACATAAATCATGTTCGTGCTAAGTTATCTAGATCTCTTGGTATGTTATACAAGCTAAAATATTTATTGCCGTTGCGCGTTAGAAAACAATTATACTTCGCTTTTATTCATTCCCACCTAACATATTGTCACCTAGTCTGGGGTACGTGCAACAAGACGGATGCCGAACGTGTTTCCTCTCTACAAAAAAGGAGCCTAAAAATGATCTCTTCCCATCCTCCCCCATCAACTGACTCTCTGTATAAAACTCTGAACGTACCACCATTCTCAGAGTTATATCAGCTTTCTTTGGCAACAATGAGTTTCCGCGAATTCAAACATGATCGTACCATGTTCTCAAACAAATATCTAAACAGACAAGTGGCATATGACCTTCGCACTATTTCATTGACGGGATCAAGGCCAAGAACTAATTACGGTACTAAAACTATAGATTATCAGATTATTTCATTGTTGAATGCATACCCATCCTTAATCGAATTGGCCAATCAGAGCTCAAGTATGTCTCGTTTTAAAAAACAAGTAAAGCTACTTTTCCTGCCTCCTTGAAACATAGAATTATTTTGCTATGAACGCAAAAATTATGTCATTTTCGTATATTTGTATAACTTTGTATAATTGTTAAACCCGAACAATGTAAACTTTGTATAATTTTTGTGCTAATGTGTTTTTTACTGTTCATTTTTGTTTATATAAGCTGTGCAATGAGCATTGTACTTATTTTCTCTGGTTTTGCTCCTGGCTGTCCGACATGTAAGTCCGGGGTGAAGGCCTCATCAGGAGACATACTAGTCTCCTTTTGCCTTGCCTCGTGGACATATTTCATGTAATGTAACTATGTCCGAAATAAATAAACTGAAACTGAAACTGAAACATTAAACAATATGGCACATACCCACTCTCGGGGATTGGCCAAGAATTCATGGGTTAAATTTTAGTAGATAACGTTTCTGTAGCCACTTCGTCGTCTTCGTCTTTGCTGCGTCGATGCACTTCACTACACAGTGTTGTAAAAATTAATCATTGAAGTTTTTGCGCTTCGTCATTAATTCTGTATCTGGCTTTCTGTAACTACACTCGTATCAAACTTGATGAAGAAAAAAACTTGGAGGATGCTTGAGCTTCGCCTTCAAGAGCCCTAGGTGGTCAAAATAATCGCTATGGCGTGCTTCATAATCATACCGTAGCTTTAGCATATAAATCCAAGAAATTTTTATTATTATTGATATTTTTTCCCCGATACAACACATTCATGTATTTCTACATTTTGTGCAAATGTGGGTGTTTAGTCCAGAGGCTACGACGCTCGACTTCGGAGCATGAGGCCCTAGGTTCGAAACCCAGCGCCGTCAAAACGACTTTTTTTAATGTATGGCGAATGAAAAAAAAGCGGGAATTTTCAGGGCTCGCTTCTTTGTTCTACACAACCTTAATGAAAACCAGCAGATAATGAAGCCAAGGAAAGTAAATAACGAAGCCAGAGGGACGGCAACACAGCTTTCTCATTAGTTCGGCAAAGAAGTGCTCACGTAATAAAAAAAACGCACCTAATCTCCTTTGGGAGCAATGTCAGTGCACGTTAAAGAACACCAGATGGTCGAAATTTTCGGAGCCCTCCACTACGGTATCCCTCATAACCATATCGTGGTTTTGGGACGTGAAACCCCAGATATTATTTTTTTTGGAGGGGGGGGGGGAGCAGTGTAGGTAATGCGCAAGCAGTGGCGGATCCAGGGGGGGGCGGTAGGAACGATAGCCCTATCCCCCCCCCCCCCCCCCTAAAGCCTGTGTCAGACCCCCACCACCTCTCCTCAGTGCTTGTCATCCACCTCCTATCACCAATTAGGACAAATGAGTGGGACCACTGTGAGCACAAGTTAACCGCATTTATTCTATGATGCGGTTTGTGTGCTAGTAAAAACAAAAAAAATGCCCCCCACCTCCCCGAAGGGAATCGTGAGGAAATGCGAATGCATTTCTTGCGCCGACACCGACTTCTGCCATCGCCTTGAGAGGCGCTCAGCCAGCGAACGGTCGAGAGTGAGGCGCGAGCGGACGGGAGAGTGGGGCGCAAAGAGGAGAGACAGCGAACGGCGAGAGAAGGAGCGGCGAAGCACTGCACCTACCCTCTCCTACACTCTCTCGCACCACATGCTCCGGTTGCTAGGGGCGAGGATAAGCGCGCGCGCCCGCAGCTGTTGCTATGGGAGAGGGAGTGAGAGCGGAGAGATTGCACCTGCCGGCGCGCGGACAACGCCGGACAACGACGGATGCCTGACATAGCCCGACTAAGAAATGCATTCGCATTTAAAAAAAGTCACCCCCCCCCCCCCCCCCATCCTCTCCGGTTTTACTTCAAGCGACCCCCCCCCCCTCCCCAAAAATGAGTGGCTGGATCCGCCCCTGTGCGCAAGCCTAGAGCTTGATTGTAGAAATCTGCGCGGCTACAGACTCCCCATGGTACGTTCTTGTAAATAAAATTATGCGAGACGTGGGCCATGCGGTGTCGTCGCCAGCGCTGCGCTTGCGTCGTATCGCTGGTGACCCACGCTATAGTTTTATATTTTTGGACCTTGGGACAACGCGAGCGTAACAGCGTAAGAGTGATTGGGTTCTGCGCATGCACCCTGGGAGCTCGCAAATTTCTTGGGCCCGCTAGCTCCTTGGGTCCACGATTCTAAAGCTCTCTATTGTTTCGCCGGAGTTGGGATGTGCGCCTCCGACTAGTACTTTGGCATACACTGCAGGGCATGGCCTCCCGTGCTCGCGCGCTTATCTCTTGAGGGGGGGGAGGTTTGTACGTCTTGTGCTTTCACCGCAAAGTTTGCGCTGAAGCTATAGGGCCTCACGAAGGTCCCTTCGCTCGCTGCAGTGGCCGCGCTTGCAAAAGGAGTGAGCTCCCTATTGGAAAAGCACAAGTAGTGGGCATGGTGGAAACCACCATCCACAACTGTAGTGGATTAATGTAGTGGTTGGATGGTCGATGCATAGTGGAAAGTGGATGGTGGGTGGATAGTGGATGCTGGGTGGATAGTGGACAGTAGTTTAGGTGGGCAGATGATGGACAGTAGCCTAGGTGGGTAGGAAGTATGCTGTGTACAAGGTACGCGGCAGGTACGAGGTGGCGGGCATATTAGCCAATGCAACATTTTATTGCGATAGCAATTATATGGACACTTGCAGCTGGTTTTCGCCGTCGGCGTCGGCGTCGGCGTCGGCGTCATTTGCCGTATATGTATATGTATTTATATAATCGGCCCCGCCCGTGGTTCGTGAGCGTGAAAAGACGCGAGGGGGGTGGGGGGTCCCTCGAGCGACCTTCGATTTTACGAGTGGGGGCGCGCGCGTTATCTCCCCTTCTCGGCGGCCGACAGCGGGCGGGGGGGGGGGGGGCGACGTTCGATTTTACGAGCGCGGGCGCGGGCGCGCGCGTTATCTCCCCTTCTCGGCGGCCGGAAGCGGTGGGCCGGTGTACCCTTCTACGTGCTGCGCTCTCAACGCGAAGAGAATTCTCTTAAACAAGCGTTTTCTAGAGTTGCGTGAGATCGGATCCAAAAAGAGTTAGCTGCCAGCCTCACTTCGTATAACATTACAATTTTTTGCTATCGCATTCATTGCTTCACCCTTGCGGTGAAACTGTGACTTTTTTTTTCTTTCAATACTCTTTTTTACGACTGAAAACATATCTTCCTGTTACACAAGGCACACAAGGTAAGCACAGAAAACAAATTGTTGAGTTGTGTTCCAAATGTGTAATCAGGCGAAACAGGCACAATAATAGCCTGTTTGCACCAAGCAATAAACAGCCTGACTCAGTGAACAGCTTTATTCACTTTTCTACATTTCTTGGTGTTTTGCTTACTCCTTTGCCTATACAAACAGCTTCTGAAAACCCTAGTAGAAAACCTTCCCAACAGCATCGCGGTTCTCCCTCGGTGGCTCTATTTGAATGGACTACTAAGAAATGCATTTCTCCAAGAACCCGAAAAACATTGAAACAGCACCATTAAAAAATAGAAATAGCAGCAAAAATAGAAATAGAACAGATACAGGATAGAAATAGAAGTAGTGTAGAAATAGAACAGAAATAGAATAAAAATAGAAGTAGAATTAGAAAGTAAAGTAGAAGTAGAATAGAAATAGACTTAGAAATAGAATAATAAATAGAGTAGAAATAGAATAGAGCTAGAATTAGAATAGAAATAGAATAGAGTTAGAATAGAAATAGAATAGAAATAGATCTAGAAATAGAATAGAAATAGAACTAGGAATAGAATTAGAAATAGAGTAGAAATAGAATAGAACTAGAATTATAATAGAAGCAGAATAGAGTTAGAATAGAAATAGAATAGAAATAGAATAGAGTTAGAATAGAAATAGATCTAGAAATAGAATAGAAATAGAACAAAAATAGAACTAGAAATAGAATTGAAATAGAACTAGGAATAGAATTAGAATAGAAATAGAGCAGAAGTAGGATAGAAATAGAACTAGAAATAGAATTAGAATAGAAATAAAAAATATAACATAAAACGGCCCTCACAAAAAAATTGGGGGGACACTTAAGCTTCGCCTTTAAGAGTTGAACGCGATAGCGATATCCTGTCCCTGGTGCGTACTTCAATAACTTATTGTATAATATGTAATGGGTAGCATGCTTTAAACCACGAGCAATGGGTAGCATGCTTTAATGGGTAGCATGCTTTAAACCACGAGTCATTATGATATTCGCATGTTCCGACGCCCGATGGCAATGTACGCTTGTAAAACGCAATATTACTGTGATATTGCATGTTGTATTGTGACGCCTGTATACAGGATGCGCGTGTTTGTAAAGCATAAAGTTATTTTCACTTCATTTCCAAGCACAGGTAGTTCTTTTAAACATAATTCAAAGCAGATGCGTGGCTGTGTGGTAGAACACCTGCTTGCCACGCAGACGGCCTGGGTTCGATCCTCACTCGGACCCGGAAATTTTTATTATCTATTTTATTTGCGTTTTTCTCGATTTTTCGGTCACAACCAACGACGCCGACGCCGGAATTTCTGCGAAACGAGCTCTTTAACGCTATCGCGTTAAAGGAGCACTGACACAAAATTTCGAAGGCGAGATAATGAGCGAGACAGATTTATGTGGAGACATACACAACATCTACGAAATATCAAGGCCAAATATAGCCTAGGACATATTTAAAATCAATTTTAAAGTGCATGCCGCGCGACTGAGAGAGATGCGGAGGCCCCCGCCACGCCGACATCAACGGAGTGGCAATGTAAACAAACCTACGCCACGAGTTTGTGTTGTCTGGTTGCTGGCACACGCCTTGCGCTTGCGCTGCCTGCGATTCCTTCCTCCTTGCCTGCGGCTTTGAGTGTGCTGGCTGTGCTGGCTGTCAGTGTGGCGCCCGCTCGCGCGCGTGGTGCCACGTCACAGTTTTGCGTGGTCACGTGGCCAACTGCGTTTATCTTGCCACCGGAACTGCTCCTGCCTAGCTCGGTGCTCTTTGAAACCGAAACTGCGACTGGGCGCTCTAAAAACGGCTCTAAATAAGTAACCGTCGCGCACTCGCGCAAACCAGGTTTCCAGCCGTGATAAGTGAGTCATAAGCTACCTATTGCAACAAAAAAAAAAAAACAAGGTGCGAAATTTTTGTGTCAGTGCTCCTTTAAAAAAACCGCCAGGCCTGCGCAGAACGCGCAGCACAGCCACAGCGAAAGCTGGGAGAGCGGCCTTTAGCCTTTTTTAAACACTCTTGGGGCAACTACTACAAGCCCACTTGCATGGTACTCACTACGCCATAAATCATCATAATTTTTATGTAATGGAGAAGCGTCTACTATGCCATTATTCGTCATTCTTCGGAAAAGCGCGGTGCCCGCTACACTCTTGTAACGAATTATGTGCTCTTTGTTGATCCTGTGGCCGACGATGAAGAATTATGCCTCAGGCTTTTGTAATGGGTTGGAGCAATGAACGACCCACTCGTTACGCAATTCGCATTGTGTGACGCCTGGTTCTTACTTTACTGCTCTAAAACGCTTTACAACACACGTTAACGCGATTCCTTACCCGATATGAAGCCTGCGTAGGGTCAGTTTGCACCGCAGTTTCAAGCAGCGGCGTAGCTCAGTGGTACAGTGCTGCGCTGCCACGCAGAGGACCCGGGTTCGATTGCCATTTTGTCATAGGTGTTTTTTTTATTTATTTAGTATTTTTCTTACTTCGTGCGATATTGGTTACGGACACCGGTGGCGGCGGACAACTACGGCGCAGAAACAACCCTTGTTGTGATCTCATAACAGCTTTCGCTGTAAAATCAACTGCATCAGCACAAACACAATTAGCACGCCATGACCACGTTTTGGCAGCGCGGCGCGATGTCAGGAAAGAAAAATGTGAGAGACGACAGCGGCGACCCTAGTGGTCACGGCCGCAGTGCCTGTTTCACTTCCGACGCTGTCGGACGTGACGTCATTGCCGCCATGACTGTTTGGCGGAGCTTCTTCAGTATAGTACAGCATGGTACACCATCATTTTCGTCACCCACTATTCCCTCGCTGCTTACCAGCATTCGCGCGATAGTGGATAGTGGATGGTGGGACATTACCCACTATTTTGCTGCTACTCTCCACCATCGTCCACTATCCTTTCCACCTTACCCATTTAACGTACACCATGCCACTCACCCCTGTTCACTATCAACACCATGATTTCCCGCATACTCAGCATTATTTTGACTATATCCACTATATTTTCCAGTACCCACTATGGTAGTTTTTCCAATAGGGCTGCTAGCTAGAAAAGCCAAAGTAGGGGCTAGTTGAAGTAACAACTGTGACAGTTGTTTGTTCGTGCTCGTTCTGCGTATACATGTGCGTTCTTTTCATGCGCCATGTTTTGTGTGTGAGCAGCGCGCTGCAAGTGCTGAGATGTGACACTTAGTTCGCGCTCGCCCTGTCTGTGTGTTCTTTTCGTGCGTCCTTTATGCTTGAGCATCGCGCAGCATGTTTCGAGCTGCTTGCCGTTCATCGTGTGACATCCCAATTTGTTCCTATCGCATTTATTGCTTCGCCCTTGAGGCGAAACTGGCACTTTTTTTTATTCCGTACAATCATTTATGTCGGCTGTCCATGTTGCCTTAGAGAGACCGTTTATTTCTTGATCACGAAATATTTCAACAAAGCCTTCATAGGAAAGCACGGGTATACTCTCTGATAGAAAGTATTCTGTTCTTTTCTTTTGTGCCGTCGGTAAAGCGCACTCATATGATTCAGATATATTCCCATTCAGAAAAATCGAGCGTTTAGCCCAGTGGTCAACACACTCGTCTTCAGAGCCTCACCCAGCAGGTTCGAACCCGAGTACCGCCAAGGATACTTTGTTTCAGAATTTTTTTTCTTTATCTATTCGTCTTACGTTACAAACAGACGGACGGATGCGCAATTTTGCTGTTCAGTCGGCATATAAATGCTTAAGAACTTAAATATTCAGAGGGAGTCATCTTTGGAGGTCGTTTTAGGGATGTGCAAGCGCGGTGTTTTATGGCCTTACAGGCAACCTTGTCGGGCGACATCGGCGTCGTTCATCTTTCTAGCGTTCGTCAGTGTCTGGAACGGCCCAATACTAGGTGCAACCCGTGAGAGAGAGAGCAACTTTATTGAGGTCCGTTACAGAGGTAGCGGAAAGTGTCCCCCCGCGCCCACCCGGCTGTTCCCACGTGGGGACTGACAGGTCTAGCCTGCGGGCCCTTTCGCGGGCATATCGGACGACCAGGATTTGGTCTTGACACTTTGTGACCACAGAAACGCCTGCCCGGCATTGAATTTTCGCAAAATAAAAATTTTTCTGCTACACACGGTCCTCCATGTCGGATTTACATGTTGTCTTAGGGAGGGATTTTATTCCACGATTACGAGATATTTCAACAAAGCCTTGTTAAAAAAATGTTCTCATAATATTTTTTTAATCGCCCGTTAACCGCATGCATATGGTTCAGATACATTCGCGTTATGCAAGTGCGGTTGTTTAGCCGACTGGTCAAGACACTTAGCTTGTGTGTGTGAGGTCAATAGTTCGAATTCCAGCACCGTAAGGGAAATGTATTTCTTTTTTTATCAATGTTTTATTCATAGCGTTTGGTGTTATGTGACGGAAAGGCGTACTGCACGAAAGCACAACTATGAAGAAAATAGTCAGATGTTCTCAGCGTAACCAACGAATGTGGTACTCGAGCATAATTCCTTTAATCTAGCAACCCTGTCCCCATTTCCGTTCTTGGTGTTTGTGACTTGGTATGCCTGTTTGGTCAGTCTAACCAGCAATGTGCAGTTTAATTTTCGCACCGTCTCTAGGATTGTCCCGCTACGGCGGGAATCTCACATCGACACACCGTGTCCTACAATATCGCATGGTCTGATAACGGTTTTCTTTTAAAGCTAGACCAGAAACCTTAAGCATATATATATATATATATATATATATATATATATATATATATATATATATATATATATATATATATATATATATATATATATATATATATATATATATGTATGTGTGTGTGTGTGTGTGTGTGTGTGTGTGTGTGTGTGTGTGTGTGTGTGTGTGTGTGTGTGTGTGTGTGTGTGTGTGTGTGTGTGTGTGTGTGTGTGTGTGTGTGTGTGTGTGTGTGTGTGTGTGTGTGTGTGTGTGTGTGTGTGTGCAACGCATCACCCGCAGCCCGAACGGCGCTATCGAGAAGGAAATGGAGTGTCGCATTTCCAGCAAGGGCGACACCCACTCCATTAATCGTGACAGGCAGTTGGCTTCCCGACAACATAGACCGTGGGAAAATCTATTGGGCCGTTTCTGACATCTGAGGGAAGAAAAAGCACGCATTGGAGGCACATCGTTGAAAGCTGTGACGTCAGACAAAAGTTGAGCCTTATCATGGGTGATAAAGGCCTCAACTTTTTCGACCGCTTTTCGACATCTATTGCGGGAAGCAAACGCGTCGGGGAACATTTAGCTCGGAAAATACGCATACTAGGTACATCGTTGCAAGCTTTGACGTCAGACAAAAGTTGAGCCTTATCACGGGTGATAAAGGCCTCAACTTTTTTACTTTTTTTTACATCTATTGCGCTGAAGCAAACGCATCAGGGAACCTTTAACAGAGACGGCTTTTTTTTCGTATACCCGTCGCACATTCATCATTGCGAGATGTGATGTCAGACAAAAGTTGAGTCTTATCATGGGTGATAAATCGAAAAATATGAGATTTTCGAAGGCTATAGGCTTACCTCTTTGGTCAGAGATGCAGCCACTAATAATTTTTCAAAATACGACTAATTTATTCAAAATAAATTTATTAAAAACAGATAATGAAAGCTGAGAGCAAGACAAAAAGAGAAATAAAGAGTAACAGAGAGAGAGAGAAGGAAACAGAGAGAAAGGGAAGAGAAATAAAATTAGAAAGAGCGAGAAAGATGAAGAAAGAGAGTGAAAGAAAGAAATATAAAGAGAAACAAGGAAGACCACCCAGCTCCGCTCTTCCTTCAGGCTTGGTACCGCTGGTGCGAAGCTGGCCATTATTTTTGGTGAGAAACGCACCCACAAACAATTTTATTAAAATGCGACGAAACATCCCGAAATCGATAAATATACGAAGTTTCCAAAGCCCCTAGGCTTACCATTGTGGTCAGAGATGCACCTACAAATATTTTTATTACAGTGCGAATAAACATCCCGAAATCGAAAAATACAACATTTCCAAAGGCTTACCTTTCTTGTCAGAAATTCATTGACACATAATTCTATTAAATAATAATAACTTTTTTATTTGCACAACAATATGGACCATCTGGAGACGTGCAAGGCTAGACAGAAAGGAAATTCCCTTACGCTCGTGCGTCTGCTAGCCCATCGCTGAAAGAGGGGGGACACGAGGAGAGGTAAAAGCGGAAGAACACACACACACAGGTTTTAAAAAAAAAACAAGCGCGGGGTGAGTAGGTATCATGCGAGGGCTTCGCGAGTCGCTGGATATATGGCGACTGTACACAGAAGAAAGGTGTTTAGAGTATTCGCTGGTGCGGGGGTGGGGAGGTTGCACAAGTGTGATGAATTCACGCGCAGCGACTGGGGTGGCGATGGATCCATGGCGTTTAGTGCAGAAGCTCAGACTGGCCCGTGCGCTTATTCACGCGTACTGCCAACGATTTAAGGGTGCTAGACAGCGAGCCCTCGAGTAGGCAACAGAGCAGGCGCATCCGGGTCGCATCACGACGCTGGCGCACGGAACGCCACTTGGCCATCTTCAAGCGGGTAGCTGAAACGAAACATTCCGAAATAAAAAAAAAAAATTATGAGATTTCCAAATGCTTACCCTTATGGTCAGAAATGCGCCCACAGATTTTTTTTTTTTGTTGTTGTTGTTGTTCAATTGAGACGAAACATTCAGAAAAAAAAAAGTGCACAATTCCGGTCTCCTAGAGGCCAGAACTCGCAAATATCGGTAGATGGTTTCTCCTGCTATTAATTTCGCGTTTACTCAGAATCACTCAGCTAGCCGGACGTTTCAGCAACTTGACATTGGCTTCAATTGTTTTCACATCAAAGATTGGAGGTCACTATAACGCAGCATAGTGATGTGGCTGGTCCATATGGACGAGCTATTCAGTGGGCAACGTACACAACTGCGCTGCTGGTTCGCCGTACAGGTAGTTAGCGCGAATCCCAGAACTCTTATTTGTGCACAACTAATTGAACTTTGTCGACACTGTTTTCTGCATCTAGTATTGTGCCAGAGGACCCTGAACTTCAACCGTACGCCTCGTGAATTCCGATCCGTATACAATGCATTTGATATATCTCCGACACTGTTCTCGGATAGATACTTGATTTATTCAAAATTCCCCTGAAGGCCTTCAAAGAGGACATTGCATTGGGAAAGGTTTTAACACCAACAGGCTTTAATTCGATACATGTGTTATAGCGTGGTATGCGCGCATTATGCGCTTTCCTTATACTCTTTGTGTAACGTATTCAATATCATTCTTTAAAAACACAAACAAAATGACAAAAAGAACTGTTTCGCACCAGTTCAGATACAAACACGACAGTCACACGGACTGGGACCATGTGATAAACGCCCTCCCACCTTTTTGGTGCATAAACAAGGACAAGCTGGGAGGTAACGTGTGCCACCTCCTGTGACTTTGAGTGTGGCACTCATGACGTTAGAGCTCGACATTAACAAGCACAGAAATTTGACGGTGTCTCAGTGCAGCCAAAGTATTGAGGGACCATGGTAGTACTCAAGTGTTGGGATAGAAAGGAGTATACTTACCACGAGTAATAATTATAAGGGTTTCAGTGAGCCGTAGAATGTCTATAGCTTAGCTGCAAATAGAGCTGAAGGCGGTGTTCGGGGTGTAGGCACATATACAACAGAGAGTAGGCTGCAGTAGTTTACTGTACCGTTCGTCTCAGTCGAGGGTAAAAGAAAGGATGACGTCACTCGCTGCGCACGCGTGCAGCGTGACAGCGTCCGGTGTTCGCATTGCGCGCACGCACAGGCGCCAGTTGCGCCGGCGTACGCTTAACTGCACTTACGACATACACGAGTCAGGCGGGTATAGCTTGCGCTTCTCGCTGTGCTCTCGAAACGGCGCTCGCATCACGCCTTCCTCTCCTTTTTACGCTGCTCTCCTCTCTTTCGGCGCTTGCTTGCGCCGACGCGTTCAGACACGTCAGCAGTCGCCTGGCCGCAGTATGGTGGACGGCAGTCAACATTCAGGTCCTAGCAGATTGTGTGCGTTCGCACAGTCCATAAGTTCACTTAAATGGTCCTCAAAGTTTACCGAAACAGAGTTGCCATCTCAGGAAGTTAACCCAGCTAGAACCATTAGTGCAGTTTAGGACACTATATAGTTTCTCTTGACGCTCGCTGCATGCTATCAACCAGGGCTGGGCAGTATCGAAGATACATGTATCTTAGATACTATCTTAAATACTCTTTGGGTATCTTGTATCTGTATCGGGATACGTCGCGCAAAACGAGTATCTGTATCTGTATTTCCGATACATTCAATATTGTATCGTGTATCTTAAGATACAAGATACTGCTACAGAAACGCCACCTTGCGAAACAACAAACGTCAGCTGAACTCTGCTTCTCAACCTGATACTGCTGCCACTAAGCCACCTCAATAAAGCTAACTACAGTGATATTCCTTTGTCTTTCCGCCAGAATGCTGCAGTGAGCATATGAAATAAGGTCTATACGCGTCTCTATTGGTGAAGCAGAGTCACGTGATGGCGCTCGAGCCATCTCGACAAAAACAAGCACTTGAATTAACGTCTACGTGCAGGCGACTTTTTCTTTTTCTCGATGTTTTCTTTCTTTTTAGCTGTGTCGGTGCCATGAACCGTGTTTGTAGCCACGGTACTGTGCTTCGTACTCCAATGCATGCGACGTTTTTTTTTTTCTCAAATTCGGATGCGTCTATAGTGCCGTTATGGAAGTTTGTCTTGCGTGGTGCTTCGTTGCAAAGTCTCAAAAATGAAAGAATGGGGTTGCTTGCGTCTCTCTGCTTTCACGCGGAGATTTGACAGACCTCGTCGATGTAAGCTTGACTTGCACACTACGAGATTGACTTATATGCAAATTAGATTATAAAAATCGTGGCACCACCGGTGTAAATGCTATATGCAATAGAACAAGCATTTACGTAACATATGATATTACGGCGTACTGTATCTTTGTTCCTCGTGCTAAATTATGCAAGAAGTTTTTTTTTTTTGTTTTTAATGATAGCTTGATTGTGAGCGCAAGTGATCTCTTTGGTGTATGCTTATTCAGTGTAATTTTTTAATGTGGTACCGCCTTGCTATTTCACTTACGTATATTCGCTTTCTTTTTAGGTCACTGTAAAGTTTTTTTTTTGTGTGTGTGTTACAAATAAGCAGGTAAGCAGGGTTAGAAGTTGCAATGGTGTGAACAGCAACGATATCCTGCGACGTTTTTTGCCACGTACTGGGAAGCTTCTGGGCGGCACAAGTTCTCTCAGAGAGGAAATGGCAAAAGATTGCACGTTGTGAATAACGTTGCTAACGAACACTTTTATACTTCACGCAAGTTGATAAGCAGGATATGAAAAATCACTGCAGTTTTATGTCCTCAGTGAACTGTGAGCGCTGACTCGGTAGTTATCCTCTTCAGATGATGCTTCACATAAAATATCGCTACCAGCGTTGCTGCTGCTCTACAACTGTAGGGTGATGGGGTACTACGAAAACGGTAATACGCTTACGGACAAGGTAAGACTCTGCACCGGTATTTGTGTCATCTTGCGGTTGCGGAGGCTTCTTATTGAAGTTCTTGCAATTAGACGGCAGCTTGCTAGCTGGTCACCAAGTAGAGCAGCGACACACATAAAATACGAAAGTGTCATGTAAACAAATGCCAAAAACTTGTTTCGGAATGAAACTAATATACATTAAGCAAGAAAAACATAACTTTCGGGATTCAAACAGATATTTCATTGAAATAAACAAAGTGCGTGGCAGTTAAGGCATTTTCAAGCAAACACTTCTGTGCATAGGTATTTGCTGCGTCACTATATAGATTTGTAATAGCAAATTTACAAATGTATCGTAGTATCTTAAGATACAATTGGGAAGTATCGTATCGGATACATTCATTCCGGAAGTATCTTGTATCTGTATCTCCAATACTCCTTGCCCGAGTATCTTGTATCGTATCGCGATACAATTTCAGAGTATCTTTGCCCAGCCCTGCTATCAACCGAGTCGGAGCTGTAATTACAACCCAATGTGTGCGTTCCGCGTTGTGTGGCGTGGACGTACAGTCTATAGATCGTACATTTCTGCATACAATTCTGGCTGACCTCCCTATCTTTCTCTCATTTTATCCTCTTCCTCTCTCACACACACTCTGCACCTAGTTCGTCATTACGTATGTTTCCTGTTCAAGAAACCGCTTGAATAGAAATATGCGCACGTGATTAGCATTGTTTTCCTCCGCATAACGCACCGGAGGGTATAGGTAATTTAATCTGCTGTTGCAACCTGTTCACATGGCGAAGGACCACACTTTATTTCAAGGGTGGACACAATGTGTCAACGTACTTACCAGATATTTTTCAATCACGGGCTGGTGCTTCCAATGTGTTCCGCTCTTCACGGTTGTGGGTTTGACAAGATGCTTTAATCAATTGTGCATGAGTGTCCTATAGCGCGTTTCTTACATATGTGCTTGTCGGTTAGCCTTTGCGAATTGTATCATGCACCATCGTTTTCATCTTGAATATAAATGGTCTGACCCCAGACCAACACCTATCTAATTTTCATCGAAGGGTTTTTAGAAACCAAATGTTCATCGCAAGAGAGACACTGAAAAAAAAAACTTCATAGAAAATTCGACCTTGGGCACCCACCAGGCCATATATCTGTTACTAATATTTTATTACCATTGCGAATCTCTGTATGCACAGACAACGATCCCGGTGACTGGAACCGCGTGATAAACGTAGAAGGACCAGACGGAAGATCACATGCGCCAACCTCCCGTGACTTCGAGTGCGGCACCCGTGATGAAAGAGCTCGCGTTTGGCGAGCACAGGAATTTGATGGCTTCCGCGATCTCTCGCGGCTGAGCTGTTCTCCTAAGCGGCGTCGACGCAATCGCCTCAGCTCTCATGTCTCGAGGTACAGCGGCGCTCATCGGGGTCTCAGTCCAGCCTGGAAGCACGGCGTTGCAGCGAATGCCGTGCGGTGCCAGTTCCTGCGCTGCCGACTTCGTCAGTGCTACGACGCCGCCCTTGGAAGCGGAGTACGCCGCCGCGTTTTCTTGGCCGCTCTTGCCAAAGATGCTCGCGACGTTTACGATGGCCGCGCCTCCTTCGGGCATCGGCTGACCCGAGCGAAGCATGTAGCGGCTGGCTTCCCGCGTCACCAGGAAGGTGCCCCTGCACAGATATATTTATGCGACTACAACATAAGAACAACACGCAAGTGTTATGGCGCGCCGTTGAGACAGATTTGCAGATGTCTATTTAATACAACCTGATATTACCGTTTCGCGCATAGCTGACGTAAATAAGAAAACTGGAAATTTAAGGGCCAGAGAAAAAAGCGCTAAGTTTACTGATGACTATTAAATAGTTGTGGTACCACTACTACAAATAGGAATATGAACAATATATTTATTTTCTAGGGGACGCGCGAATAATGAAATTTAGGACCGAATCGAAGAGCAATCAAATTGTGATCATACCGAATCGAATGTTATTCGTTAACAGTTTTCGAATAGTAAGAACCATTTTCAAGACTGGCCTAGAATTCTACAACTATTTGTTTCAAACAGATATTCATAAACGTTACCCAAATAACATTACCGTTACGTTTAGCCGACTAAAAACACCACAGTAAAGCAAACTGAGGTGAGCTCGTATACAGCAGCGACTTCGAGTATTCTCTTCGAGTATTTTTTAACGGCAGGATAAAAACAGCAGTTACTTCACTATTCGAGGTGGTACTTTGTCGCCAGCTTTTAAATAGCACTAAGACCCATAAGTTAGACAATGTTTCATTCGCTTCTGCGACATTGTAGTTTAAAGCGAAAATTCATTCATCCGGTGATGAGGAAGGCTTCGATAGTACCGTAAAAGCTCGAACCGGAAGCATTAGGGCAATTCACCAGTTCAAACAAGAAAAATTATGCTTCGCTCTTCCGACGTGTTGTTCCTTTGGGGTCTTCCCGTCGGTGCTGATTATTCGAAAAATATTCAATATATGAGACGCGCAATATTAAACTCGAGATCCGATTCGTTATTCGAAATTTTCGAATATTCGCACACCCGAATTATCTCTTAACCCTCTCATGCATGAATTATATCCAGAGGATAAAAAAAATTATTTTTGGCCTAAAAGTATTGCTAGAGACCGCAAAGATCCTGAAAAATTTTTATTTCAAGTAATCAAAGCCTCTTATGATATTTATGATGTGTCCCCATATTGAGGACAACATGCCGTAAGCCGATATGAATCCTTGGTATCAGTACACATGAAATATATCTAGAACACTGAAAGAAACAACTACATTTCAAACTGAAATGCTGACGATCGGTCTTGCATATTTCACTTATGCGCTGTGAAAGAACTGGAAGCACCAGGGCTTGTTGAAGCGCCGTTAGCACGCACAGGCTCGCTGTCATCACTCTCTTCTTCTGAGCTGCTGGGTGGTGGTCAAAACATTTATTAACCATTAAATGGTTATAGAAAGGTGAGGTGATTGGGGTACTAGGTGGAGCCCCTATTCCCTGGAAGTTCCAAGGTCGGTTAATAGCTGCTCCCAATCATCCGCCTCGGAATCGTCACCAGAGTCAGATGAGCGGTCCAAGAGAGCATCAATTTCTTCCCTGGACAGTCCTCTCTTAGAAGACATCTTTGAAAAGTATCGTTTTTCCCACGGTCTACGGAAGTGCGAGACTTGCACACATCCAGAAACTCCCGCGAAAGCAGACTCAACCGTGCACGTAAAGCGCGGGAAAATACAAGCGCTTTCAGCTCAGGCCTGGCTTTCTGCGGGCGCGCATTTATTTGGCGGCGCTGCAGATGAGTCTACACCTTTCATGCATAATGTCCCCACTTGAGGACACTTGTTTTATTCCTTCTATAGAGCCCCTAGCCAAGAAAAAAACGTCAACAAAAGGAGCTGGTATTATTCAAGAGTTGTTCTTTCAACACATATTTTTTATGGTTCAAAATCACCATTCCTTGTCGAGTAATTATTTTTTTTTTACGAACATTCAGTGACCTCAAACAAGCCTACTCTTCGTAAGAACCTGGAGCTTCAAGAAACATGGACAACGAGGGCCAACTGTGAAACAAGTTAGGAACATTGGCGGGTCCTCAATCGAGGACACCATGCGGCTAATGACTCGCTACAAGTAACTGGACGACTTGTATAGTAGGATTAATATCTGTCCTCATATGAGGCCCGTATGCATGAGAGGGTTAAATGCACACTAAAGTAAAACAGTAAATTAATTCATACTGACAAGTTATATACTCTGAAAACTCTAGTGCCGTTAATTTAAGCACCGCAGGTTTATTAATAGATGAGAAAACTTGTCAAAAGTTTCACTCTTAAATTTCGTGCCGAAGTGTTCGATAGTGACGTCACGGATTTCAAAGTAAGTTTTTTTTTTCGTATTTTAGCCATATGGGCTGAACAAATTGTTTTGAAATCTGGTATGCATCCCCGGCTCCCTCAGAAGTCAATGTTTTCACTTTTAACAATTAGAAACTTCGTAAGCCCTAGTAAACGCCGTCAAAAACTAGGTCGTCACGGTGACTGGTGCGAAAACTTCAATGTGGCGCCGCCACCAACGCGTTTTCTTGTTTGCCAAGCGTCTTCTCGCAGAAAGCGCGGTGTTCTTGCTATCTCGATAGAGTAATTTAGTAATACGAGAAAAATCGCTTTTCTCTTTGGTGTTCTTTTAAATAACGCACACGCCTCCAAAGCTGCGGAGGCCTTGGTGGATAGTACCTGCCACAGCAAACATACGCTGATGACATATTTATCATAGTAGACACAAATATTGCCCTATTGCCTCTTAAACGTCACCTGTTATCAAATGTATATTTGAGCATAACGTAAGAAAAAAACATGACTGATCCCTCTGTCATAGGAATCG
Organism: Rhipicephalus appendiculatus; assembly: GCA_030522465.1. Classification (NCBI taxonomy): domain Eukaryota; kingdom Metazoa; phylum Arthropoda; class Arachnida; order Ixodida; family Ixodidae; genus Rhipicephalus; species Rhipicephalus appendiculatus. Next base: position 44,683 of record JALIZH010020094.1, read on the forward strand.
GTATAACACGAAGGTGAAACGTGTCTTCACAGAGGTAGTTGAGCGTTTATTGTGCATTGTTTCACCACAAAGGCGAAGTAATGAACGCTACAGCAACAAATTGTAATGTCACGGGAAGAACGGCAAGCAGCTCGAAACTTGCAGCGCGCACCTCAAGCAGAAAGGACGCACGAAATGAGCATACACTAGACGAGCGCGGACTATCTGTCACAGCTCGACACTTAAGGCGCGCTGCTCAAACACAAAGAAAGACGCACGAAACGAACGCACTAGTATACACAGGACGAGCGCGAACAGCTGTCACAATTGTTACTTCCGTGTGTGAGCAGCGCACTCCTTTCGCAAACGCGGCCGATGCAGCTAGCGAAGTGATCTTCGTGCACTCTTTAACCGCTAACTTCAAAGCAAACTTGCGGTGGAAGCACCAGACTTACAAAGCGCCCCAAACACGAGATAAGCACGCACGACCGACCACGCCCTGTGGAGGCGCGCGACCATCGCAACGCGCGGCGCGACGACCTTTACAGCGCGCTCCCCCGCGCCCTTCGCGCCATCTCGCTGGTGATGACGAAAACGCACTGAAATCGCCGAGATCTGAGGACCGCCAAGGGTATATTGTGTACATAAATAGCTCGCCGTTAGTAATCTGAAGAACGTACGTTCTGTGGTCGAGTGGTTTCGCGCCGCGCGATGCGGAGCGAGGGGTCGTAGATTCAACGCCCAGCGACGGAACTTTTTTCTTCAAGTTTTTTTCTTTTCATTCTGTTAGCTTATATTTTACAACGTCATATCCGTGACGAAAATACGTCAGTGGAGCCGTGGCGGACCCCGACATAAAACACGTGTTAAAAAATGAAGAGAACGTGGTATTTATGCTAAGGGTAGTGAAGGAAAAAGGATGGGATATATTGATGAAAGAAATTCTCTGGAATATAATTTTCGAACAAGCCAAGATAACAAAAGGAGAAATACGAATCCATAAGGCTAATTTGGAATGCAGGAACTGCTGCTGTAAACGAAACTAAATGCTAAGCTCCAGCGTATTAGTGTGTCTTAATTTTTCCCTGTCTGTGGTAAAGTCACGCGTAAGGTCTCTCGGCAAAATACGGAGCCATCGCACTCGCCTTGAGGTTGACCCTGATGACGTCGTCGAACATTTCATCGCTGCAGTCCAGGATGGGCACGAAACCGCTAATTCCAGCGCAGTTGACGACGGCGCTTAGAGGCAGTGCGCCGTATGTGCCTTTGATGTTGACAAACAGCTGCTCCACAGAGGCCGAATCGCCGACATCCAGGTGCACGGCCTGATGCATTGCGTCACCTGTTCGCGGTACCCGATATAAATTAGCACACCGTAACGCTTTAGGCAACACATATGAACAACAACACAAAGGCAAGGCTGGGGCTATAGTGGCGTAGTTGTATGCACAGAAAACAAACGGTATTATCACCCGCTTCCTTTTGTATCGCGCCTATTTTGCACTGAGAAGTCGATATTGAAATACCGGGGAGATCGAGCTTCACGCCTGAAAGCGACGAAGGCGCTGTTGAAGTTCCTGCGAGCGACCCGCCTCGTTGAACGCTTGTGACACTCCCGTGTTTGTGTGTGTGTGTGTTTCTGCTTCCCTCCCTCTCTCATTCCTCTCTTCCTTACTTTTCTGTCTCCCCTTACCCCTTCCCCAGTGCACGGTAGCCAACCAGATATTTGATTTCCGGTTAACCTCCCTGCCTTTCCGCATCCCATCTCTCTCTCTCTCTCTATTTTGCACTGCCCGTAAATGGGCGCAATGCAACGCACGGTAACGTACCTCAACACCAATAAAGGCAGGCGCGCTGTCCTTTAGCCTAGAGCCCAATTCAAAACCGCATCGGAGCTGCCTGCGCCAAAGTCCTCACCATCGCTGTCAATGTGTAAATTCGGTTCGCAAATATTAGCCCCACGTTCACAACATATAACGCTGGCAGACTGAAAAAATTCCAGAGCCTTTGCCCTGTAGTGCAAGTGGAGGCAAGCGAACTTTTCGTATGTGTGCCTGACGTACTGCTTTTTTCTTTCTTCCTTTCTTTTTCTTTTTCTTCCTTTCTTTCTTTTCTTCCTTTCTTTCTTCTCTTCCTTTCTTCCTTCTTTTTCATTCTTTCTTTCTTCCCTTGTTCCTTTCTTACTGTCTGTCTGTCTGTCTGTCTGTCTGTCTTTTTTTCTTTCTTTCTTTCTTTCTTTCTTTCTTTCTTTCTTTCTTTCTTTCTTTCTTTCTTTCTTTCTTTCTTTCTTTCTTTCTTTCTTTCTTTCTTTCTGTCTGTCTGTCTGTCTGTCTGTCTTTTTTTCTTTCTTTCTTTCTTTCTTTCTTTCTTTCTTTCTTTCTTTCTTTCTTTCTTTCTTTCTTTCTTTCTTTCTTTCTTTCTTTCTTTCTTTCTTTCTTTCTTTCTTTCTTTCTTTCTTTCTTTCTTTCTCAGTGCTCCCTCCAAACCCTCCAAACTGCTTCCTTCATTCATGCCAGCAATGGGACCTTCATCGGTCTGGATATAGCAGCGCAACACTTCAGTTGGCACAGGCAACAACGACGGTCAAGCGTTCATATCCCGGCAACAATGGCAAGTTTCAACGTGAAATGACGAATCGCCTCGATAAAAGATCAGGTTGCCGCATCAGAAACGGCTGATCGCCGACAAGCTCATGATCGAGAAAGCATCAGTTATTGGAAAAACGGCGCATACAAATGCGCGTATGACCGGCGCACCTACGATGGCCGCATTTATGCACTCTCGCCGGCGCCGGGTTTATCACATACTACGCCGCCACTGAAATACGTAGGCTATAAAAGCTCTTAGGGGTGAGGCTTGTCCATCCGTTTGGCGCCCGTGCGCACGGCACAACGCAGCGCAATGCACGCTGCCTCGAAAATACGCGAGAGGGCCCCTAAAAAAGGCTTTACAATAGACTTCAACGTAGACATAGGCTAATTATCGCTGTTCCCGGCAAAAATAACCTGTCGAGCAGAGTATTGATGAGTTGATCTTCACTAAAATGTGCCTAGATGTTGAGGCTTCTCAAGGAAACCTGTTACACAAAGGCACACGTCGAGCACTACATGTCCCAACAAATTACCCATATTAAAACGGTATCTCGCCACCGGTAAGATGGCGGGCTCTTGGATTCACTTTGGAGTCATATCCTCCACTCCAGCAGTTTTCTAAATCATCCTTGAATTGCCTAAGACGACTGGAAGGCGAAATAAATATACATTTCTATATACACTTTATGTCACTCAATTTACATTATATGTACACTGAACGATCCCCAGGTGCTTTTTAAAAGACCCACTTCTGCATATACCGGGAATCCAGCACGTCCGATAAAGAAACTGCGTCGCAGTACAATAGCCGTGTAGTAACAACCATACGATACAGCGAGCGCGTCAGCTCAAGAGTCCAGCTTAACAGTGATGATAAGAGGCAAACAATAAAGCAAGAATCAACAGCAGGCGCCACAAAGAAGCACTGCAGAGTAATGAGAGCAGGTGAGAAGAGAAATATGCTTAAGTAAGTTGATTGATTCCACTGCAATTTAAGTTGAATCAGCATGACTAAAACGTTGACAAAATAAGAAGGAAAGAATACACGAAGGATAAATGCTGACTAATATTTATTCAAAGAATGCCAGTAATTCGCTGGTTGGCGCAGAAGCAGCATACGTGTACTATTACGTGACATAAAGGTATCATGGGGCACAAGGCTATTTATTTATCGGGTAGTAGTGGAACAAGAGTTGTTAAGCGCATGTCTCCGGCATTTCTTATTTCGATGGCTATCCTTATTTCTCGTTCGTGCTTTCTTCGCAAAACTGGTCTTCTCAAACATGGGAGTAGAGGCTCGCTTTTTACGACCAGCCAAGTGGCTTCCGCATACAACTGAAGCTAAAAGTCAGCGCACGTCGTGTGGCGCATATTTTTCACATCCTCGTTTCGGTAAGCTAACATTAGAGCAAAAAAAAATCCATAAAGATAAATTCCCGGGCATAGCGATCGCAGAGTGAAAAAGATGTATCTCGGCCTTTAATTGTGGCTGAAATAAAAGTCTACTTATACTGCTATACCACTGCTACTACTACTACTACGCCAATTAAAAAATACCGCAAATTTTACTTGCACTGCATGTGCAGTTCTTTCAAAATCAACGTGAATTCCACGCCAATTCAACGTGTTCCGTAAGAATCATGCACAAACGGATGAACTTATTTTGAGTGCGTACCGAGCGTTCCATTATGCATTCTTGCTAACGTTTCACTCTTTCCCGCCTCTTTTATTCTACTTAATAGTTTTCCGTACTAGAAACTTGCTTTTAGAATAAATTCTTGCTGGGCGAGTTGGTGCATGTCTGCGGTGGGAATCGTTGCGCATAGAGTCGCACGAACACAGGAAAAAAACGATGCGGAAAGAGCGCTCTATCGATCCACGTCATTTTCCCCCTCTGTTCGTCCGACTGTATGCGCAACGGTTCCCATTATAAAATCTTCCGTCGCAGCAAAGTCACCAACTAGCACAATTTTAATCCATGGTTGTGTTGTGTTTTTCCGCAAGCACGTCGAGAGGACTGTGCGACTCACCTGGCAGAGAGGCGGCGACTTGCCTCGCAGCCTCGAGCTGCTGGTCAGCGACTACCACGGCGGCACCTTCTTCGGCCAGCACCCGGCAGACGGCCTCGCCGATGCCGCTGGCACCTCCAGTCACCAGGGCTAGACGACCGCTAAAAGACATCGCCTTGACAAGTTGGTCCGATCACCGCCGCGTTCATTCGCGCACTGGCGCGTCAATTCCTTCCCGAGCGGTGGCAAGGTCGCATGAGCTTATCTGATTACACCTGCGTGCGCGCGCAAAAACATTACTTGTGCCTAGAAGTGGCACCGATAAAGCGATATGCAGCCACTTGTTGGCCCATGCTAATGTAAACGCGCGGATATCGGCTGTCGCTACTGGACGAGAAGGAGGGGGTCATTAGACAGTTATAGTATAGCGGGCTTAGCGGGGGATAGCGGGCTTAGCGGAATAGCGGGATCGAAGTGCGCATGCGCTGTGCGCTAAAAGACCCGTAGCGTGTACCGCACGCACGCTATTTTTTCAGATTTAGCGTTACCGTGTTTTCGTGGTCTACGTAGTGTACGTAAAACATGGCGGCGGTTTTGGACGCCCGCTTCGAACTGAATTTAGTCTTGGTGGGGGACGGATCCACTTCTTTAGTAGATAACGACTGTGAAAAAATGGCTTCGCTTGCCTTCAGGTAGTGTTACGTTGTTAGTGTGTTTTCAAACAACGTGCAGGTTCTTATCAATGAATGTCCGGGACGTCGCCACAGACACCCACGAAAGGACGAGGCCGTTTGCACACAACATTTAATACACACATGGTAAACGATCACGCATAACCCCGACGGAAACCCAAAATAAGAATACACAACTAAACCGTCCTAAGCTATAGCAGTTCCAATAAAGCGAACGGAGAAGCGAGGCACGGGCGCGCTGGTCTCACCAAGGTCAGTCGTTGGTGACCGGTTTCGGAGTGGAGCTCGCAGACCACTGGTCGAAGAGGTCTTCCATGGCTGCTGGTTGAAGACGAGGCACCGACGTCGAAGCCGCGTCCTGGCCGGACACCTTTGCCAGAGCTCGGGTCCGAAACCCGACAGCTCAACGTGTCCACGGGCACAGGACGTTTCGAAGAAGGACTCCGTCAGAGGCGCGTCGCCATGGCCTGCTCGTACGGGCAGGTCGCCGCGGGCTCAGGTGGTCGCCAAGGCTCGGGTCCGGAACCCGACCGCCGTGGAATCTCGCCCGTCTTCTCCGGCTTCCGCCAGTTTAAGCCGCAACTGAAACGTCCTTTCTCTTAACTCTTCCAGCTCTCTTTCCTTCTTTCTCATTTCTTTTTCGAACTCAATTTCCTCATCTCTCTCTTTGCGAATGCGCCTCTCGCGTTCCTCGCACCAAGCCACCATTTCCTCGCCTTCTAGGCCTATGCGCCTCGCCAACTCTTCTAGCTCGGCCCTGTTCATCTTTATCCTAGTGTGGAAATATGGCACAAATGGTCTGATCCTGCCGTCGCGGACGCCAATTGTCACGAGGCCATTTAATCATTGAGCTCTCGTGTAGGTTCGTGTAATCAGCGATGACGCAAAAGTCATCAATAAATGAGAGACGAGACCATTTGTGTCCATAAAATTCCACAACACTCAATATATTCAAACCCGACAAAAAGATAACAAATAAAAAACACAGAACAGGGCATGCAAAACTAGTAAAAAGTTAAGAAGAATCCCAAAAGGTTAACAGACGCGAACAGTGCGTGGAAACGAATGGTCAGAAGGAAAACACAGTTTCATGACAGCGGGACGCGGAGCTAGCAGCGGATGCTTTGGTGATAAGGAGTAGACGCACTCACGCACTCGGCGACGGCTGAGAAGCGGTCCAGACGCTCACTCGTGTAGAGGCGGTAAAGGGAAGGAAGCGTCTCCGGCGAGACGAGGTCAGCGACCCTTCGGCGTTCGCGAGCCCGCAGCTTGGACACGAAGCCGGAGACGGAGGGCTTGCCGGGCCAACGCCAGACGACGGGGACAAGCCTGGCCAACGCCAGACGACGAGAAGAAGCTGGGTCTGTGTCCAGGTGGGAGCCCGTAGCGGCCTTGATGCAGGATCTCTGCTGGCCGCCACTCCCGCGCCCTGGCCACCTTCTTCTCTTGGTCCCGTCTCAGCCACGTCTGCTGGCTCTGCCCTTCTGCACGCTTGGCTCTGCTTCCAAATCCTCGTGGAGGCTCTTCATTGGACCTAAAGTGGTCACACTCACACGTGCTACGGCCGTGGGTTGTCGTCTTCTTCGGGGAGTTTGCGTCGCGCGCTTTTTAAACGCGCACTTGCACATCACAGGTAGCTTCGACGACCGAGTATTACGGACAACTTAGCCTAGTTTTTGTGATCGCTTCCCATTTCGAACGTCCCTATAGGCCTAACTAGAAGATCGGTGTAAACAAATTAGCAACATAAAAATTCGCGCTTTTGGTTCGTGGTTCATACTTATTTACTTTTATTATTACTAAATAAAAGTACTAATATTGCTGCGCGCGGGATACAGGCGAGAATTCTCAGTTTTTTCTTTTCACTCTTTTTAATGCATTCACCCTCTGCTAGATGACGCCACCGTGCCAGCTTGGGTAAGCTTGGGTACGTAAACGCTATCCCGCTAAACTATAACGCGCTGTCCGAAACGAACGTGTGTGCGGCACGGTAACGCTATTCCCTTAACTCCCGCTATCACGCTAACGATATACTATAACTGTCTATTGACTGCGTGCACGTGCATCGGTTTTAGCATTGGCCGTGCACCCAGCAAGGGCTGCAGAAAGAGCGTCTTTTCATTCAACCTCACCTTCTACGTCTCTGTTTAGCCTTGATAGCTAAATATATACGCTTGATAGTACAAGCATATATTTTTAGGAAAGTTAAGAAGAAACGTCCATTACGTTGTCGTATCGAGTGACCGAACACCTTTAGCGCGTTTATTTTAGCGGCGTTTTGGAGCTGTCAGAGTGAACGGGAGCAGGCGCTGTACCTATAGGGTTACCAACTGTTCAATGAAGGAAGTCGGGACCGGCGGGGTGGGGGTTAGGGACCCTAAAATTGTTTCATTGTGGTATATTCCAGGCAAATCCATTGTTTCTGTAATGATGCGGCCCCTTGAAGTGGCACTTCTACTGGCTACTTGCTTGCAACACTTCCTTTTGCCGGAGAATGGCTGTCGCACTTCAGGCGTTCAGCTAAATTGGCTAAAGCCCCTCGCAGCCAGCGCAACATTGCTTCGTGCATGCGATTCGAGCTAACTTCGTGTACCGTGACGCGCGTTGTTGGGCGTGCATTAAATTACATTTAAAAAATGCCCCCACCTCCCCGAAGGGAATCGTGAGGAAATGCGAATGCATCTCGCGGGCGCTTCACTCCATTTATATATGGTGGTTGTGGTTCGAAGAAGGAAAAAGGCGCCTAATTTCTGCAGCCCGGTCGGGAGCACGGCGCAGCGCCTGTTTTTTTTTTTTTTTTTGCTTTTTTTTCTGTTTTTTCTTCTTTTTTTATTTTTTTTAATTTTTCTTTTAATTTTTCTTTGTTCTTTTTTTTATTTTTTTTTATTTTTTTCATATATAGCTCCGCCGAGCTCCCGCGATGCGAGCGCCCTCACGCACCAGAGCGCGCTCCTCCTCTCCACTCACTATAACACCTGCCGAGGCCCCCGCGGACAACGCCAACGCCGGATGCCTGACATAGCCCGACTAAGAAATGCATTCGCATTTAAAACTGGGGATGCGTAAAGCACGCAGCGATGGAGCGGTGTTTCCTACTGGAACATGCCAATCGCTGCTAATGTGCAATGAGAGACAGAAGACTCCGACTGGACACAGAGACTCGCAGTCCGCTTTTAGTTAACGCGCACGCTGCGAATTTTTATTGTTCAACAACGCACAGGAGAAATCTCCCACCGGCACCACCTTGGAGGTCAAGATCCATTGCCATATATACGGGGTGGCCAGTGAACGGTTGTGCAGCGCGAGCAGTCGGTTTTTTCAACCAAGAAACTCGCTAGCAGACGCTGCCTGTGTCGGCGTCGCGAGGCGAGAGAGCGGGGGGGGAGCGTAGGAGAGGAGAGAGAGGGGGGCGCGCATGCGCAGTGGGATTGTGGACGCTGCGGGCAGAGATGCCTAGAGAAGAGAGGGGGGGAGCGTAGGAGAGGAGAGAGAGGTGGGACGCGCATGCGCAGTGGGGAGTGTGGACGCCGCGGGCAGGGATGCCTGAGGAGAGAGGGGGGAGCGTAGCAGGGGAGAGAGGGGAGGCGCATGCGCAGTGAGGGTGTGGTTGCCGCGGGGAGGGATGCCTAGAGGAGAGAGAGGGAAAGAGGAGGTTTTTTTATTTTTTAGTTTTTGAAAGGGTTTGCGCATGCGCAGTAAGGGTGGTCACGCCGCACACCACCACCACCGGATTAAGCTTCGCCATAAGATGCTTCACATCTAACACCTGCCGGCGCGCACACCTCCTCAACCTATCCTCCTCCTCCGCGGACAACGCCGGACAACGCCGGATGCCTGACATAGCCCGACTAAGAAATGCATTCGCATTTTAAAAAAATCTAACAGGGCGGTCCGGGAAACAATCCGGTATATACAGCTGTCCCGACAGAGACGGCGCGGTACTCGGGACCCTGTATGAAAAGTCGGGACAGTCCCGCAAAATCCGGGACGGTTGGTAACCCTAGCTGTACCACGCGCTAAATGACTTCCAAGCTGCCAACTTGAGTCCTGTATACTGCATGTCCAGAACTAAACTTAAAATGCAGCCGTTAATTGGAGGTGCCTATGGTTTGCTGTTATACTTAATGAGATATATCTGCGCCATGTGTAACGCAGCAGGCTACTATATAAGCATAAGAAAACGCGAAATCTAAGGTCTAGAAAAAAAGAGCGCTACACTTACTAACAATTATGCGGATACTGTTGTCCTATACCACTATTAATAGTAATATTACCAATATTTATTGACATAAAAACTGTTGCATATAGGCTTCCGAAGCTTCAGGGGCATTGAAAGGCGTAGTGCCTGACAATCATCAAACAGAGGTTGATTACACATTTATCAGAGAATTTAAGGTGGAAAACTGCACTGGTTAGTATCGATCATAAATGACATGATTACTATAGCGTGGAGGAGGGCACGTGAAGAGTGGTCCAGTGTTCCTTCTCTCGTCCCGGTCAACCTTAAGCAAGTAATAAGGCCCTATATTATTATCAGCTTAACAAAAAGATTGGCTTAACACCTTATTAACGTCGCCTATGATCAAATGCATATTTGAAGATAGCATGTGAGAGAGGCATTTACGGCAACGGTAATGGAAGATTGGGCAAGTCAATCAGATACATTCCGAGGCCCAAATTTTCGAGCAGGCCACTGTTGTGAAGGCAGACATCAGACAAAACGCTCCTAAAAAAAGATTAGCGCAGCTTGCACTAAGTCGCACATGGCTGGATAACAGCAGAGCTGCTGGTCACCTAGCTGCTTAGCTAGGCTTTCACCCTCTCACCTCTCTTTCCCACCCCTTGCCATAATATACTGTACATAGGCTATGCTTGCTCTCTCCTATAGCAATGTGCCTCAGAAATTGGCGAAATCCCAGTACTCACCCCAGTGGTCCACTAAAAATTAAGGGAACACACGGGCTGCAAACACCGATTAGGGGCCGGCACGTTTCAGCGTCTCTTGTTAACCATTTGTACCGAGTTCATGGGCGGCCATTGAGCGCGTGCCGGTTCGTGAGGACGATAATTTTCTATCTCCGACACACGGCAAACCTCGACCATAACAGCTGTGCTGTAAAAGCCTCTCCATCACGTATGGGCCGCAGAAATTGGCCGAATCCCAGTACTCACCCCATTGGGTCCACTAAAAATTTGCCGACAATTGCGATACTGCCTAATGCGAATTCTTAACGCTGCTGTTTAGATGTTTTGATTTTGCGATAAGTTGAGGCAAATAATTTGAGAGACATGTATGTATGTACAGTTGCAAACCACGCCGTCGGCACGGACAATTTCGTGCAGCCCATTTCACATCAACCGCGCAGACGGAGCGTAGCGCGACTGCCTCACTAATCCGGGAGACCACGGAAGGCAGCGCGTAGGCGTGTTCCACAACAGCCGCCGCAGACAGGTCTCCGTACACTCAGCGCTTTATTTCCATATATGGTATAGGTGGACGCCCTCGCTGCATACCTTAGTGATGACGTCATTGGCGACTGCACGACGGCGCGTATCGTGGAGGTGCCCGCATTGCACGCACGCGCGCGCGCAGGTGCCAGCTTGACCTGAGGACGCTCCCCTGTACTTGCGTCATACAAGCGCCAGGAGGGTACCGTGCGCCTCTCGCTGTGCTCTCGTGATGGCATTCGCATCGCGGCTTCCTCTCCTTTCTCCGCTACTATCCTCTCTCTTGGCGCTCGCTTGCGCCGACCCGTTCAGACACGTCAGCAGTCGCCTGACCGGATGCCGCAGGCGTAAGACATGTGCGCTCACTCCGTTCGCACACAATAGAACTGGACCACGGTCAGCAACCATGGTCCTAGCAGATTGTGTGCGTTCGCACAATACGTAAGTTTACCTTAAACGGTCCTCAAAGTTTACCGAAACCGTGGACTCCATACAGAGTTGCCAACACAGGAAGTTAACCTAACTAGCGCAATTAGTACGTCCCTTATGTGCAGTTTAGGACATCTTCTCTTTCTTGACGCTCGCTGCGTGCCATCGACCAATTCGGAGCAGCACCTGTTTGCCCAATGCGTGCATTCCGCGTGGTGAGGCGTAGACATGCAGTCGAGATCGTACATTTGTGCACAGCATTCGTCTTTACGTACGTTTCCAGAACAAAAAACTTCTTGAACAAAAATATGCGGATGTGATTAACATTGTTTTCCTTTGTCTAAAGTACCGGAGGGCATAGGGCATTTAATCTGCTATTGCAGCATGTTCACATTGCGAAGGACCGCACTTTACTTCATGGGTCGACCTACTTAGCCAGAAATGTTTCGATGCTAGTGCGTCCTATGTGTGCCGCATTTCGCGACTGTGTGTTTAGAAAAACGCTTCAGTCAACTCTGTATGTGTGTCTTATAACGCGCCTATTACATGTGTGCTTGCCTTTGCAGATCGTATCATTCACCATCGTTTTCATCTGGAGTTTAGGTTATGCTTGGTCTGCCGCTAGCCCAACACTTATCCAACTTTTCATCAAAGGGGTTCTAGAAAACAAATATTCATAGCAAGAGAGACACTAAAAGTAGCTCCGTAGAAAATTCGTCCTTTGGTGCACACCAGGGCCATATTATCTGTTACTGTTTTATGGTCATTGAAAATCTCTTGAGGTACAGACATCGATCCCGGTGATTGGAACCACATGATAAACGTAGAAGCACCAGACGGATGATCACATGCGCCAACCTCCTGTGACTTCAAGTGCTGCACCCGTGATGAAAGAGCTCGCTTTTGGCGAGCACAGGAATTTGATGGCTTCCGCGATCTCTCGCGGCTGAGCTGTTCGCTTAAGCGGCGTCGAAGCAATCGCCTCAGCTCTCATGTCTCGAGGTACAGGGGCGGTCATCGGGGTCTCAGTCCAGCCCGGAAGCACGGCGTTGCAGCGAATGCCGTGCGGTGCCAGTTCCTGCGCTGCCGACTTGGTCAGTGCTACGACGCCGCCCTTGGAAGCGCAGTACGCCGCCGCGTTTTCTTGGCCGCTCTTGCCAAAGATGCTCGCGACGTTTACGATGGCCGCGCCTCCTTCGGGCTTCGGCTGACCCGAGTGAAGCATGTAGCGGCTGGCTTCCCGAGTCACCAGGAAAGTGCCCTGCAATGACATGAGACTACAAGATAAAGACAACATAGAACGGCAGATTTCTGTTTAATATAGCCAGATATTACCTGTTGTGTGCATAACTGACAGTATATAGGAAAGCGTAAGAAACCGGGATATTTAAGATTTCAATAAAAAAGATGCGCTGCATGTACAGACCGATTATAGAATAGTTGTACAACTACTAAAATAAAAATATTAACGATATTTGTTGGCCATAAATCGCTTCCGCAACGTAGAGGCTCCAAAAAAACTACAGAAGCCTTGAAGGGTAGTGCCTGGCAATCAACATATACGTACTAAGTTCATTGTATATTTATGCAAGTAGGCACAAATAGTGGATTAAGGCCTTATTAAAGTCACCTATGATCAAATACATGCTTGATGATAACGTAAGAAAAAAAATAATACTGTGAGCGTAGTATTTACGGTAAGGGAAATGAAGGACTAAAGATAAGAAGTTTTAATAGGAGGCTCCGGGATTTACTTTTTGAACAAGCCAAGATGAAAGAAAAAAAATGTAAAGCAATGAAGCTGATTACAAGAGCAGGAAATACTGTTGTAAACAAAACTAAACATGACCAGGATTTGGGGACATTAGCACGTAGCTCTCTTGTCGGTGACAGCGGCGGCCTGCCGTAACTGAATGGGAAGTAGGCGAAAAAAAATCATATCTCTTGAAAGAAGCTAAGTTATCAAAAACGACTCCCTGGAAAATTCTACAAAGCAGACACTTAATTAAACATTCTGTCAAAATTACATTGTCGCACTACAAACCGCGTGGCTTCCCAGAGTGTTTAATATTTAACAACGGGTCCCATGTATTTCCAATGGGGGTGTTCAATTGTCTAGGGAAGCCACAGGTTTTGTAGTGCGATACTGAAATTTCACCACAGTGTTCCAGTATGTCTCTGCTGTATAGATCCCGGAGTCGTTTTTGATAACTTTAGCTTATTTCAAAAGATATGATTTTTTTTTAGCCTATTTCCCATTCAGTTATGGCAGGATGCGGTTGCTGCCGCCGAGAGATGGCGCCACGTACGAATGTCTCCAAATCCTGGGAATGAGCTAATTTATAGCGTGTCTTAATTTTTCCTTATTTGTGGTAAAGTCGCTCTCAAGGTTCTCTCAGTAAAACACAGAGCGATCGCACTCGCCTTGAGGTTGACCCTGATGACGTCGTCGAACATTTCATCGCTGCATTCCAGGATGGGCACTAAACCGCCAATTCCGGCGCAATTGACGACGGCGCTTAAAGGCAGTGCCGCGTATGTGCCTTTGATGCTGTCAAACAGTTGCTGCACAGAAGCCGAATCACCGACATCCACGGTAGACGGCCTGATGCTTTGCGTCAACTGTTCGCGGTACCAGATATAAATTACCACACCGCAATGCTTTAGGCAACATGTATGAACAACTGCACCAAGGCAAGGCGCGGATGAGGCCGCTACCATAATACTATTTACAGAATACAAACATCATTATCACGTGCCGCGCTTTATGTCGGAACTATTTTGCAGAGGGCCCGCCAATGGGCGCAATGCAAGGCTCGCCAACAGGCCCATAGCCAGAAATTTTTTCGGCGGAAGGGGGGGGGGGGGGGGGCTTTGAAAACCTTGAAAACCAGCCTATTTTCATTTTTTATTCGCGGTAAAACACCCCCCTCCATCTGATCGAATTTCGCCCCCCCCCCCCCCCGTAATTCGAATGGAAGGAGTGTTTTACCGAGGACAAATAATGAAAATAGGTGTTTTTCAAGGCCTTCAACAAGTGCCCCCCCAGAAAAAAAATTCCTGGCTACGGGCCTGCGTGGACTTGCTGTTCTTCAGCGTAAATGCGAGTGCGAAACCGCATCAGATCTGCCTGTACCAAAGTCCTGACCATCGCTGTCAATACGTAGATTCGCGTTGCAGATATTAGTCCCCGGGTTCACAAGAACGCATAACGCCAGCAGTCTAAATACCCGCCCGTGTGATTTCTAGTGGTTATGGTGCTCCACTACTGACTCGAAGGTCGCAGGATCGTATCCCGGCCGTCGAGGCCGCATTTAGATGCAGTCGGAATGTTAAGGTGCGCGTTAGAGAACACCAGATGGGCAAAATTTCCTGAGTCCTCCATACGGCGTCGTTCGTAATCATATCATGGTTTTGGGACGTAAAACCCCGACAAGTATTATCATTGCGCTATCAGACTAGGGGGGGGGGGGGGGGGGGGAGTGGATTTGAGTTAGAAGAATGAAAAGAAAAGTGGGCCCCGGAACTGTCTGCAGCAAAGTGCGACACCTCAGCAGTAGCCCACGAGGCAAGGAATAAGGAGAGATTAAAACAGATAGAGAGAAAAGTAAAGATGAGAGAAAAGTAAAAGATTTGGGAGACGGTTACAGAAGTCCGTGGACGGGGCCCCGATCGGCGAGAGGTCGGCGAAGAGCAGGGCATCGCGGACGGGACAACCGTCAGGCACGAAATCCAGCGAGCGTCTCCCTATCAGACTACAAAGAGCCACTTCTATACATTTATCGGGAATCCAGTGTGTCCGATAAAGAAACTGCGTCGACGTACAATCTACAATAGTCGTGCAGTAACCACCATACGATACAACGAGTGCGTCAGCGCAGGAGTCAAGCCTAAGATGATGACCTATGGCACTATAGGGTACCGTGCTTTCGGAGCTTTTCTCTCTCTCTCTCTTTTTTTTTTTATTCAAAGATTGTTTTTCCGCAGTTAGCTTTTCTGGCGCAAATTTGGCGCTTATCGGAATTTATTTCTCGTAAATCCCCAATGCTCCGAAATTCGGAGTTTAATTTTTTCATTTTTCTCTATACTCTGAAATCTTAGTTAAAGTGATATCTGAACACATGAAGTGTATTTTAGATGTCTGGATCGTTTGAACGCACGAACACATATACACACTAAACACCTACTTTTGTCCGTATTACAACTTTAAAGCTTGTTGTAAGAGATGCAAGCATACTTCACGAGGTTGCCGCCACTGATGGAAGTGCGTTCCTTTTCGATTGACGATTCTCAGCTTTGAAAATGGCCTTTCGAAATTTGCGCTAGAAACATGGAGAGCCAGAAGACTCAGCGCGCAACGAGAAGACACTGGACAATGTGAAGTCTCCAAAACGTCTGGGTTTCAACAATGCTACTGATTTCACAGTTCTGATAGTTCACAAAATCACTCATGAGCTGGCTCATGTCACCAGTTTCGAGAAACACTATCTAAAAAATCGGCGTTAAGAGAAATATATTTAGGTATGTTGAATGGTTCACCTGCAGTTTAAGCTAAAGCACCGTGGGCTAATATGTAGACAAAATAAGGGGGGGGGGAAAACACGAAGCATGGGACAAGCGCTGACTAACGTTTACTCAAAGAATGCCGCTTGCTCGTGGGCACAGAAAAAGCTTACGTGCACTGTTACGCAAAGGGAAACCATGATATGATTATGAGGCATAATTTCTTTATCTAGTGGTACCGCTAGCGTAGGAGTTGTTGTGCACATGTCTCCGGCATTTCTTATTTCGTATGCTACCTTTATTTCTCGTTCACGCTTTCTTCGAAATCTGGTCTTCCCAAACATGGGACTACAGGCTCACTTTTTACAATGGCCAGCTAAATGGCTTCCGCAGACAAGTAATACCCCTGTCACACACGGGCACCCGAGAACTTCGTTTAACTCCCCCTCGTCGTTATGTCAACGGAGATGCGGTCCGTGTCACACGGCCTCCCTTACGCCAAGGAAGATAAACGGAGCGTTTCGCAAACGAAGTTCGCTTTCTCCCGTTAACGGCGTGGAACGAAGTACTCTCGTTCCCAGTTGTCTGTAGGCCAGAAAAAACTTCGAGCACTAAATTGTCGCAGTCAGAACAATAATACCTTTTTGGAAATATTAAAACGTGCTTTTGTTGCTGGACCCATTCTCATAACGTACGTTTTCTTTAGTATACATGCGTATACGCACGCCAGAGTGCAGCTAATACTTCACACCAATGCCCTTTGTCCTTGCACCGTGCCTCCGGCACGCCGCCATTTAAAAATATTTCGTCCAGGCGTGTCGTTGTTGTTGCAGTGTTTGCGTTTGCCCGCGCCGGCATGACAGGAATGAGGGCAACGCTATCGGAGTTGAACGTCACGCTGCTCGCAACGAGACGGGTGTCTTATAATAGACGCGCACATTTGGTTCTATCCATGGAGCCGATCGACGCCAATTACCAATGCAATATCGAACCACTTCTTCACGTTTTCCACTTGGTCACTCATGACTGAAGACACAGAACAATATGTGTGAGCCCACGAGGCAATGAAACACAAGAACTTTTTGTATGCGGGCTTACAAAACTACCAGTCGTCGAGCACGGCACATCTAGTAAAACAAGCACATTAGACACAAGGTGCGGCCAGCGTGGCTGTCAGCATTGCTACATTTAATGTGGAATGTGCGTTTTCATTTGAAAAAAACAATTGTTAATGCTTTTTTCGCTTCAGACCTACTTAATAATGCTTTGTTGTAAAAACCGCTTAACGAAGATTCCTCAAGTGAATCTTCAACTAGGAGGTGCAACTGGGATATTTTTGCGAAAATCAAACAGCGCCGACTGCGCCCCTCGCGGCAACGGTTACAACCTTGTCATTGCCGTGTGACACTGCCACAACCTGTCGCCGTCGAACTCTCCAACAGAGTTTTCCTTCTTACACACACGGAGTTTAACGAAGTTCACGGGTGCCCGTGTGACAGGGGTATAAAACGCTTGACACTCAGCGCGCGTCCCTTTGCCGCATAATTTTTGCATGAA
>JALIZH010020095.1:0-34155 GCA_030522465.1 Rhipicephalus appendiculatus
TGTTTTGGCGGGAACATGGCACGTGAACAGTTGTAACGTGATGTAAAGCTATTTTCAGTAACGTGAGTGCTCGTGCGTGATGATACGTGTTTTTAGTCATGGCTAGTTGTTACGTGATATTACGTGATTTTCAGCCACGCAACAAACTCGCCCATCATAGTTATTGTATTTCGCGTCGGTAAAATCAGCGCACGTGCTTTGGAGAGTGAAGCAGAAGTTGAAGAGGACGAAGCGCGCGCGTACCTGTTAATGATGATGATAATTTCTGTTCGCACGGATCGCCACAAGAAAAAGCTTAAAGAGCTCCGCTCTTAAAACGGACGAATACGGCAAGCGGCGGAGAAGACAGGAAAGCGTTTTGGAAAGCTTTCTTCACATTTCCATTACAATTACTTCTAATAACATCCCCTATACTTTCCTTGGCATCATCGTCTGTTAGTTCTCATTAATATTGTGTATAACAAAGCAAACGAGCTCTAAAAATTTACACTTCTTTCCTTCATTCGTAGCGAGGGTCTCGTTCTGGCAGGCTTGATGCCTTCAGGTAGTATGCGAGGGATTATTAGTCAGCTGCCAGCTCGTAATAAGATCCCATGCTACGTGACGCCAACAGGCAAAAAGAGTGTTCCACACTCGCCGTAATGGCAACAGGCGGCGCTGACTGATGCTACCACGTTCAAGAGAGAGAGAGAGAGAGATATGGAAGGAGTTAGTTCTGATGAATATTGTGTTTAACAAAGCAAACGAGCCCTAAAATTTACGCTTTTTTCCCTTATAATATATTTTAACAGTAGGTCGTGCAAAATGTCCGCCACGGTGGATCAGTGGCAACGGTGCTCGGCTGCTGACCCAAAGGTCGCGGGTTCGATACCGGCCGCGGCGGTCGCATTTCGATGGAGGCGAAATGGTAGAGGCCCGTGTACTGCGCGATGTCAGTGCACGCTAAAGAACACCAGACGGTCAAAATTTCCGGAGCCCTCCACTACGGCGTCTCTCATATTCATATCTTGGTTTTGGGACGTAAAACCCCAGATATTATTATGAGGTCGTGCAAAATTGTTTTACGAAATACTAAAATATACCGATGCTCTGATCGAAAATATTATTGCAGTACCTGACGAGAACAAAACTGTGTGCGTGTGTTCCGGTATTGATTCTCGTGAATTCACGTCTACGTCTGTTATTCAAGAATATGTGGCACTATATGTGGCGAACAGCAATATTGCCAGCCATTGAACTACTCCACATCCACAAATCACTCAAACAAACGTAATATCGCGGCCAAAATCAGTTATTTTCTTAGAATAACGCAGTCTAGAGGTTCCGTTTATTTGTTTATTTGTTTGTTTTTCACGCGTGAAACACGCTCGGGCCGCCTGTAACATATGACCTTAACAAGCAAGAATGCAACATTACATAATGCGACAAGTATTACACATCGTTCTGCTTTTATACTTCTCACGAAGGATCTGCAACGACCCTCGCAAACTATACGCCCTAAGGCCATGGCTTCTTGCATAAATAGGTACTTGCGCGTGAACGCCTTGACATAATCTATTAGGTTCCTTTCTTTTTTTTTTCTCGCTAAAGAATATCAGTATTGTAAAGGAGAAAACCAAAAACCATGGATGAAAAGTGTTCAATGCTGACATGCATGAACGAAGGCCGTGCACACCAGAAAAAGAATTCCCCCGACGGAAAAGTTTGGAGGCACAAAAAATTTCTCCTCGAAACTTTTTGGAAGGAATCCATTTAAGCAGTAATAGAATGGCGTTCGGGGGGCCGTGAAGATCGGGCGAGCTGAGTGAACAGGCGCGATCCAGGCTACTTGTGGAATCAGTTCCCAGAAAAAAAGAGCTGGAGTATTCGCTCTTGCCTTTCCGATCAAATGTCATTTCCCGGTCTGTTTCCCTTGAAATTGAGCTAGCGGGAACATGAAAGGCCTTTTGCAATTCGTGTATAGTTAACGCATTTTTTTCTGGTCCCCCTTTTAGTATCATTGCTTATTCTCTTCCGAGTGGAATTCAAAGCGATAAGGAAACAGAGCGAAAAAAAAACTGCGACTGTCGACGAGTACAAAGAGGTCATTCGTTAGAATAAGTTCATAATACGACCATTTGAAGATGTTGCAAAGCCGCATTACGGCCTACAGGTTGTTGTACATTTTGTTGAGGAGAAATTACACACCGCTTAGATCGAAGCAGTAAACCAAATTAAACAGCCCTCGCACCAGACTACAAATCTGCTATGTTTTGCGGTAGAGCTCAGGGGTTCAACTTCTATAAAGAAAGAATATACCAACAATAAAAAGTGCCGTAATTTGTGTGCGCAGCCTGTCAGAAAGCTATGATCATCATAAATGGGTATGTGCCACATAAATTGGGTAGATCCCACTACTCACAACTGCTTCACTAAAACTGAAGAAGGCAACAGTGAGCCCAACAAATGGCTAAGTTGTGATGGCGGCGAGCCGAAGGCCCTGAGTACGCACAACGAGAGGCAACGGAAAAGGGAACGGCGCCTGCGAGAAGACCCCGAAGCAGTGGAAGAGCTACGCCAACGACGACGTACCTGCAGATCTATGAGATGTCCGAACACTTGGTTTCAGCGCGAGTTTCGGTCTCTGGAGTTTGGAGATCCGTGTCGTGTCTATGTCTGTCCGTGGTTTAACTCTAACTTCTATGCGCTGAAAATCACCGTAGAAACAGCCTAGCATCACTTAGCTAAAGCCTTTCAACGACCTAGAAACAACCTGCTTCAACTAGCTAAAACCTAGAAACAACCTAGAAGCAACCAGATTAGTCTTAAGAATTGTCCAGTTTCGCTGTTTCAAGTCTTGCGTGGTTTAGTGCGAGCTTCACCAATTTTTTTCGGTAACAACTACAAATGAAATATTTTCTTTTCTTTTTCCTCGCATTATCTTTGGATAATTTTCATGCGATTCCGCCATTACCCTGACGCAAAGGCGTGCAGATGCTGTAAAACATTTCGTGACGAAAAGGCCAGAAGCTCTTGAGCCACTACAGATTATGAAATTAGCTGTACCGGTTGTCTAGGCAACAGTGAAGTTCAGTGGGGAACAAGGATTGCAAGAAAGGGCGACCGCTTGTGTCGAGTAGGAATGTTGCAGACAGGGCAATTCGCACAGATTCCTTCAAATAAGTAAACTAAAGGAAACATTTATGGCCCAGAAGAAAATTTCTACAAAGTGGTGTTCTGCTCACTCCGTATTTGTTTGGATAATACAGAATTCCCACATGGTTCGCCGCGATCAAGGACGTCAGGGGTCAACCACGCTGCGCCTTCGTACGTCCTACCGATTCTTCTATAACATGACCAGACTTGGCAGTAAGGAAATACTGTAATTTGATTAGATTTCGCTATAATAAGCGATGTAATGAACGACTTTTGTGGGTTGGTAATTTAGTAATATGATGCATTATTTCAATCAAGTAACTTCAAGATAGTTGCTCGTTACTTTCGCAGTAACTGTTCACTAAAATATAGCATGCTTGTGGCATCCCTTGTGGCATCCCGAATGGACCAAGGACGAAACACTGAGCAACACAGCTTTATCATTTCAAAACTCTGCCGCGACTGACTGTCAGCGGCCGCTAAGCGCGAGCGGGCCTGTGTCCATCGTTCTCGTCTACCACCGGCGCACTCACCGCTACGACTCCCAAAGCATACAAAAGTTGTTCAGAGGGAGGGAGGGGGCGAAGGTTCGTCGCTGCGCCCACCCTCCCTATTAAGTCAATGCAATGTACGAGGCACACTGCCCCCCCCCCCCTCCGTGTGCACGCCTACGCAGAAGCCCGAGTTACAAGGACATTGTAACGCGCCTACACTAAGTGCATTTACTGCGCGCGTACTGTCGCGAGCCAAAAGCAGGTGCAGCAGCCCTTGAAAATGTCCATGTGTACGTGGCACTCCTTGCACAGATGACGTAGCACGAATGAAAAAAAAATGTAGTATTACCGTCTTCCTCAACGAAACAGCTGCTCTTCAAAAAATTATGGTTCTTTTGAATAGCTGGTATACTATACGCACAGAAGTAGACAGGTGGGCTCGTTTGCTATTCAGAATTTCGTAGACTTAACACAGAAACACGAGGACTGTAGCAAATAGGCACGAAACTGGAAAAACCAAGTCATTTTAGCCCTGCGTCTTCACATTATGCTACGTTTTATTTCTGCAACACGCAGCTTCAATTATGCAACCATTGATGAAGGACATAGCTCGGCACACTCACTCATGAGTGCACTCAACTCACACTCACTCACACTCATTTGAACGTGGTGAGTTGAGTACGAGTGAGTACTCATGAGTGTGAGTGGACGTGAGTGTGAACGTGAGTGAGTACTCATGAGTGTGAGTGGAGGTGAGTGTGAACGTGAGTGAGTACTCATGAGTGTGAGTGGACGTGAGTGTGAACGTGAGTGAGTGCGAAGGCTGAAAAAATTGTGGTGAGTGTGTTTGAGTGAGTACTCCCGTAAAGTGCCGACCTATGATGAAGAATCACTGAATCTACGCTAGAACCCAGTGATCACTTTCTGCATATCTGCCCGTCGCCTATTTATCTTTCACAATAATTCTGAAAAGTAAATCATGTGTTCTACTTGTTTGGTAATATAAACACAAGCCATTAATAACATTGAGCCAGCAGCATTTCAGCAGTTTGTATTGCATGCAGAAGTTCCTACCTCAAATGATAACAATCACAGTGTTCGCAATATTTTATTGTAATCAAAACAGTAGCACTTCTCATGTCAGTGTACGCATATGTATATTTCCATCTTCTTGCACAGAATCTACAACCAATACAAAACACTAGGAACGCATACAGTACAGCCCAAGCACTATACATATATAATTCACCGCAGTAAAGCAACATGAAAGTAGTGTGGCAAATCTCATCACAATGCGCACTGACATGTGCACTTCACAGTGCCAGTACGTAAGCGCAATCCAAAGAAATGGGATCTACAAGGTCAGCCTAGACGTGAAGGTGACTAAGTCAGTACAATAAAGCTAGCATTACTTTTAGGAAATATGCAACCATGCAGGTAGGCATGTTAGTTTTTTTATTGAATTAGCTTGCCCTATGACATCAGAACATGTCACACATCATCGTACAGTTCAGTTTTCTGCAGAGAAGTCCATAATAGACCTGTGGTGTTGATTATAGATCCACTTACCACAATTTGTAAAAGTGTTCAGTCATGCCAACAAAATGACAACACTGCATTCATATATAACTGCACATATTTACTCAGAAATATCTGAAAACTAACATAATTTTCTGGAAATATGCTTAAGAACTTGTCGCCTTTGTCACACAACTGCAGTACTCCAATACTTGTATTATACATAATTAGTACAGCTATGTTTACACTATTTCCATGCCAGCCACTGTCATCTGCAACCTAAAAAATTTGTTCACCTTTAATTCCTCACTTCATGGCTTATGCATAATTACCACATTGAAAATTAATCCCCATTCCATGGCTGCAAAGTCAAGTTGAAATTAGGCAATCACATGCCTAAAATTAAAAATGTCCTACAAATAGTGGCTGGTGGCTTGGCATATTGGATCCTAGGGCTTGGTATGCCATGAGGTTGAATAGAATTTGACCACAAATCTGTAGAGCCTGCAAAGCAGTCAGGACTCGAGTTCATAGTTAAAGTGTGAAAACAAAACAACAACACACATAGAAATAGAAATGAAGGGAACAGGACAGCGCAGTACTAGCAACTGAAATTTAACATGTGTAGTGTGTTTTTAGTCCCGTTCGTACTCATTCTGTGACTGCGTGATTCTTTAATCTTGTAATTTTTTCGTACTATGTGTGTATATCTTTCTGTGGTTTGCAGTACACTTCAGTTGCTAATGGCACATCGTCCTCCGCATTTTTTTACCTCCGAATATACATCAACTCGCCCAACTGCCCCTTTTAGGATTAAGTTTGCTGGATAAAGCCGTTTCCACTCAGTGTCGTTTTAAACAATGTGAAATTTTCAAATGGGCATGCTATTGGAAAAGTTGCATTCAGTACCATGCATAACACTCTGCATCAGTGCGAGTACTTGCTGAAATGCTGTAAGACAGTGGCGTAGCCAGGGGGTGGCACACCGGGCACGTCCCCCCCCCAAAAAATTTTTTTTCGGCGTGGCATATAGAGCGGAAAATGACCATTTCAAGGAAGTGCCCTCCCCAAAATCAAGGAGGTGCCCCCCCCCCCTTCGAAAAAATATTTCTGGCTATGCCCCTGCTGTAAGATGTATGAAATGTTTGAGTTAGTGTAGAGTGATGCACAGGGCAGTGTTCTGACAATACCATATCTCGAACACAAACAAGTGGGCAAGCAACTCTTGCTATTTTGCCAGAAATGTCTTCCTGAAAATAATAGAAAAGAAGTACATTAAGCCTTCCATATCCAGAAATATGAATGTCTTGGCAAAGACTCACACTTGACTATACTATTGCAGACTTTTTAACAGAACACGAAACAAAGGCAAAAGTGTGATGCTGCTAAGTAGTTCCTTGTGAACGTTTCACTTAAAGTACAGAGGGCGAAAAGTACACAGCAGTAAAGAAATGCAAAACAACACCACAAGTGAACTTTTGTCCTGTGTACCATCATGCGGGCAGTTTTAGCTGTCAGTGAAGTTAGCATCGTAGTGTAAAGGGGTGCAAAGTTTAGTAAGATTAACCTTGCAGTTAAACGCATTTCAATGGAGGTGTAACTGCTTGAGGCCCATGTACTTAGCTTTCGGTGCATGTTAATAGAGCCCTAGGCGGTCAAACTTTTCCACTACGGCATTTCATAATCGTAGGGTGGTTTTGGGACGTTAAACACCAACAGTTATTATCACTTGGTAATTAAACACATAGAACACTGCTTTTTCATCAACCACAGCTTCTATGTTTAGGAGTGAAGATTGGGCGACATGGTATTGATTAATGCAAAAGTAAACAGCGCACTTGTAATGACAGCAATAGAAGACCTGGACAGAGTACCAGCCTGTTTACCTTGTCACAAATTGTGTCAACAGTCCGAATACTGTGTGCTCATCATAAACACTATGGCGACATAAAGTAAACCAAATTAACCAGAGGGAAGGAATAAGGTGATTCAACAACAAGGTTCAACAGATTCAACTGACTTATATCAATGTGATTAAATTAGCCCTGCACAAGTGACACATCTCCTAAATTCTATAAATATGCACATGTAACCTTGGCGAGTTCAAGTGCAGATATGTGACTAATGAAGTGACAATACCATAAAATGGATGTGCTTCACCAAACACACTGTAACTAAGCACGTCTTACAGATCATATGACCATCCTAATGTGTCGTTAACATGACTTATTCTTTCTAGCTAAATGAATACGAGCTCATGGTGTCAATGTACCTTGATATGCAATTTAATTTTTTGTGCAGGAGACGAACAAAGCGCACAATGCAAAATTGTCGTCAAAAAGTATGCTTATTTGTTCAAATTCTGGACATGAGCACAAAATAAACAGAAAAGAAATCTGGCCTTAATGCACATTTTATCACATGATAGCGCGATAACAACTGCCTTTTTTGTTGTTGCTTAAGTGTATACTCCCTGAAAACACTGCTTCATTTATGCTTTATCGCAAGCATGGAAATTATGTCGTACAAACATTCATTTTTAAGGCGCACTCGCTTGAATTGCCTGGCCGTGCCAAGCGGCGAGCCAATTCAAAACACGCATCACACATCGCTGTTATGTGAACTTAATGGCCTTTCTTTTTTCGCTTTTCATTGCACTTTTCACGCGAAGCAATGTGGACAACGGCACTACTGCTGCCCAAGCGACAAGGACGTGCAAACAGAGGAAACATAAGTATTATGTACCGTTTGTGTTCCTGAATGTGCCGCGAACGCTGCGCGCCCATTAGCTGCTGCTCGCTTGAGTCACCGGGCCAAAGCCACACCGCACACGCAGCGCGTCATGTTGCACTGTTGTCAAACAATGCTTTTCACGTCCAGCGACGAGAACACAGTAAGGCTGCCGGCAGCAAACGCGCACACAGGATCGACGCATAGCAGGGTAGTTGAAAAGCGTCCCTCACCGACGTTATCCCATGATGGCTTCGCTTCGCTATCACTCACGCACGCCGCTGGGGCCAGTCAAGGTAGTCTCCGCTGTCATTTCGGAACTTAAACGACTCTCTTTTCGCGTTTCTTTCTTTTTGCTTTTTCCCCCCCTCCGCGCGCGCATGCGTGCGGTGGTTCCTCTCTTCTCGCCGCGGTTCAAAGGTCGAAGGGCATTTCGTCTCGCTTCGTCCCTTTCAGAGCGGCCGCTTGAGGAGAGTCGCGTTTTAAAGACGATAGTCTTTCTTGGGATACCTAAACGGAGAAATTTTGGTCTGTCTGTCTGTCTGTCCGTCTGTCTGTCTTTCTGTCTGTTTGTCTGTTTGTCGGCACGTCGCACGATTCAACAGGCTGGCCAAAGTTTGACTGCTTTCTGAACGCCCATCCAACTTGATCGGTCGTTTTTGTGCATACTTGTGAACATTGTCGATCAAAAAGCAAATATTACGCATATATGAGGCGCAACAACAATACGGAAGTATTAAGCGGTGTGTTCTTTTATAGAAAATACATAGATACTTAATTCTGAAGACCCTAGCGCCTAAGAAAACAGCCTAAGAAAAGGCTGCGCTGAAAATGCGGGCTGCCTTGCAAAAGCGAAGAGCCGTCGTCTATCTCCGAGGTCGCGCGAAGTGCCGCGTGTTTCATCCGACGCGCGATAGCTGGCGCAGTCTGCCCTTGTCGCTGCAAACAAGAGAATCTCTTTTCATGGTCGCTCTGCGCGCCTTCTCAGCTTTTTACACGCTGCCAAAAACACCGCGCTTGCGGCGAGAAGACGCTTGGTCATGCCAGCACGGAAATGGTCGAGAACAGCATCACAGGTGGCCGCGGATGAGACCGGCAGAAGACTATCGTCTTTCGATGACATTTGCAGCGAAGCACGCAGATACGCGGCCAATTTTTTAAAGACCATAGTCTTTCTTGAGATACCCAAACGGAGAAATTTTGGTCTGTCTGTCTGTTTCTCTGTTTGTCGGCACGTCGCACGATTCAGCTAGCTGGCCAAAGTTTAACCCCCCTGCCTTACGACCTCCAATCTTGACCGAGAAGCATGTGTTCATACGGGTGAGCGTGGGCAATTAAAAATCAAATATTACGCATACCTGAGGCACAACATCAATACCTTAGTACTATTCACAGTGTTCCTTTAAAACAAAATCTATAGATACGTAATTATAAAGATCCTAGTGTTTATTACGCGGCGCTGAGAATGCGCCGCTGTGTACAAAACAAGTCTCCGCCCAGTGATTTAACGACGCTGTGGTGCTGCCACCTGGCAGCAGCATAGTTCAACACAAGCCGATGTTCCCCGGTAGCGCTGTAGATGGCGTCGTCTTCTGTTTTATCAATGCCAGCCAGATGCGGCTGATTCATCGTAGAAGAGCGCTGTCTCAGGGAAGGCAAAACATATATGGCCGCTGGATGAAATACGACCCACTCTACAAGACATGATCAGAGAACGCAGAGAAAAGACCGACGACCAAATTTCAGCGGATAAACGCCGGCGTCCGTCTAAGCGTGCCCGGAAAACGTCCGAAAAACGAGCCCAGCGGCTAGCCCAGCTATTAAATTGTGGTACTCATGCCGCTCATGCAGTGCAGTCTGCACAAGACTATCGTGTTTCGACGACATTTGCAGCGAAGCACGCAGATACGCAGCCAATTTTTTTCTTTCGTTTTTCTTTTTCTTTTTCTTTTGCGCCGTGTTTTCTCAACACCGGATTTTATTCCGTGCGTTGAGGCACGCCGCCTCTGCCAAATTCGTCATCCCAAAGGGTATACTGAGTGTGCATGCGGTGCCGATCGGCCACATCGAGCTTGTACACGCTCCTCCTTTTAGTTTAATTTTGATTTGATGGTAAAACAACATAAGCGAAGTTATTCTGTGGTCGAAGTGCTTCTTGAACCCGAGCCCAACGGTAGTGTGCATTCTGTACAAAAATGTGCATCAGTCGACGAGACGAAGAAATCATTGATTAGCACGTTCATGAATTTATTAAGCACTTTGAGAAACACTTCTTTCGCCCGCACATTTGCATACATGCCCGCCAGCACTGAAGGCACTATAGAAAGCTTCGGATAAAATAAAGGGAAAACATGCCAGGGAAAGTGAAATAGGAGTTTTCTGTTCTTGAACTCCATTTTGACAAATGGCGTCAGATCGTGAATTTACCTCCTTTCTTCCATCTTTTATCCACATAATTTCTCAAGGAAGTAAAATTGAGGACGCAGAACTTTATTACGCCAATCTTGATACACCTTAAGGGAGTACGGTCCGAAATGAAGGTAGTATTAAGCTCTTAAAACACCCAATTCGGCTAGTTTGCGTTTACAGTGTATTGAGGAAAGCCTGCCAGAAAATCATGAAAAACATGCAGTCGATTACCTATTCACAGCTGGTCAAGCATATCCAACATCTCTAACCTATTCTCAGCTTTCGGCTGTTCGTAGTGCCGTCTTTGCCCGTCCTATTAGGAGGCGGCCGTCCAAGCCCACTACATATAATGAACTACGCTTTTACCTCGTCGTTCCTCTCTCTATCTGTTTCACTCTTTCTTCATTAGACTCCAGCTACAAATAAACTTTACGTTCTCATCCAGTTTAAAAGGCTGTTCAATTCAAAATTCTCATTGCAAATATCTCTTTCAAACTGGAGCATTGGTAATTACCTGACATTTAGCCCCATTGAACTAGAGATGAAACATACGTGCACTGAAAGAGGGCTACTGCACTAAAAGATGTGTTGGTATTAGCTATGAGCGTTTTTGTTCTACAGATAAATTCTATTCTACTTCTGATCAAGGTGGTGCCCCCCCCCCCCACGAAAAACTTTTCTGCGTACGCCCCTGTCTACGGCATATTGTTTAACCTACTCATCCCCTCCCCATTCCGGCAATTGCGAGACCCTAGGATTGCATGTTCTTATCCTCTCGCTTCCATTACTTCAAGTACAGGAGCTAGTTGAGTACGTTAGTCACATCTGACAAAAAAAAAAAACAACAAGTAAAAAAATCTGCATGATGGAAGCGGACAGTAAAACATACAACATCGCCTGCCGTGAAAAATTCTACCGACAAGATAGCCAGCCCTCACTCTTTATATACGAAAGCCGTTGATGAGGCGAGTGCACCAGCCTTCATATAATTTTGTGCTTATTCCACAGTTGCTCTTTTTCCATTTGCAACGGTGATTGTGAATGAACGTCAAGTGGGGAGGCAGTGGGCGTGCGCACTGCGAATCCTACGCAAACGCATCTCTGTCAGGGTTGTTCAGTCACGTTACCCTCAAGCAACTTTCGCAAGTCTGTGGTATAATACTCACTTAGGGAATTCCCCATTGCTTGAGGCATTTTATTGAAGGGACACAAAAGAGAAAAATGATTTTTCGCGTATTAGTAAAGTACAATTTCACAATCCCGAAAACACCACTCTTACCGCGACCCGACGCTTGGTAAGCGAGAAAACCCGAAAAGAAAATGCGGTAGGAGACGCCACCTTGAGATTCCCGCTACAAACACCGTGACGTCATAGATTTTAAAGGCGTCTGCCGGGTCCTGCGTAGCTTCTAATAGATAAAAATGAAGTACATTGTCATCTGTGGGTGCCTTAGACCTAGCATACGAAGTGTCAGAAAATTTCAGCGAGCCAATATTGCGAAAATACCGAAAAAACATTTCGAAATTTTCGACGTCGCGCGCGGAGATTTCGGCGAACTATTTAAAAATGAAACTTCAACATTGATTTTCTCCGCTAATAATAAATTTATGATAGTGAAGCATATGACATTAGAGTTCTCAGAGTGCAGTTTGTCAATTTAAACCAAGTCATTGTTTCACTTTAGTGTCCCTTAATGGCTTTTTGTTGGTTACAACATCTCCCGAATATACGCTGGAGGCACAGAATCCGCGCTCCCCAACCAAACATGCGAAACATATTTGGCTACGCACGAGGCCCCGCGAACCAGTGAAGCCTGCAGAAGCCTCATATTAGCTTGTAATCAAACTAACGAGCCGTTGTCGGCCAAACGCGCAGACCTTCCTGGCATGGCAACAATAGATTACGCCCAGCGCATCGCAGCCATTTTTAATCTGGTCCACTAGCTAGCCGTTTCCTCGAGGGCTAGCGGAGCGTGCTTCTGCCTGGTTGTGCTTAACCACGCGCCACGAGATGTGGCAAGGATAGCAACGTGAGCCTACTAATAATCTGCTCCCGTGGAACAAAGTTTTATGACACGAAAACAATTGGGCGCCGAATCCTCTTATTTTCTTCGCCTTGAGTTGCGTTTTTACCTTTTGCACAGTGTGAACCAACTTGCCCAACAGCATGTTTTATTCAACTGTTGTGCTTTGCGCAGAGTCTTTAATAGAGGGTTAGGCCTGAGGCACACGCTGCTCTGTTCGGTTCAATTCAAACTTCTTAGTACGCACATGAGGATAGTTTTTTCAAAATGAGCCAAATCCAAAACTGAAACTTGCACAAAAAGGTTGTTGGCAGTTCATACTAACTTTCCTCTAAAGCAGTAATAATGAATTAATCATAATTATTATTAACTTATTACTTCTGCTTTAGAGGAAAGTTGAGAGTATGAACGTGCCAACGGAGTCTTTTTTTGTGCTAGTTTCGGTTTTGGATATGGCCCATTTTGAAAAAAAGCTCCTCATATTAGAACCAACAGTCCACAATAACAGACACTAGCAAACGCAGTTTGAGTGCGAGTAAATTTGGTACCATGCTCGCGAACCCTCTAAGCGCTTATTTTCGGAAATAATTACTTTTGCAGTGTATGCTGTGTCTTGAGCATATACACATCCGAATTTGCATCACTGCCGATTTATATACCTCTTCTCAATGAGCAAACAGCGCGGTAAAAACACGAAGACGAAGCAAGGAACGAGCAACACACTACACGAAGCGCTGTTGCTCGTTCCTTGCTTCGTCTTCGTGTTTTTACCGCGCTGTTTCCTCACTGAAAATGTTAAACCAACTAGCCAACAAGTTCACCCTATTAGACATTATATACCTCGCTACATGTTTTTAATTTCTTATGTTGATATAATATTGACCAATAAATTGCTTCTGAAACCTTGATACATCTCTTATGAGATGTCTTACAATAATAATAGGCACTGTAGTCATTGGATAAGAGGATCTATTAAAACAAAACAAAAGGAGCATTGTGAGTTGTCTAGCAATGTATTCCACTTTGCCCGCATAATATGAGAAATATATGACCACCGGACTGTTAAACCATAAATGGCATGAGCTTTGCAGCAGGTCTATAAAAGATTGTGGGAACTGAAAATGGAGAACGTTCTACGGCAGTCCGTTCAGGTTGTCGTAATGTGCTGCGACCAATTTTACTGGACGAATTTTCAGCTGGCCTGCCAGAACCGTGAAACCAATACACAGCGAATTCAGTTTAAATTCGTGATAATTCATTAAGAACCGCAAATGAATGCTGAATGAGGAAAAAAATGGAGGTGACCCCAGTCCTTTGACATGAGCGTCTGGTAGTGGCACTGGCATCTCAGTGGTTGTGTGCCCTGGTGTATTCATCGGTTTAACGTTGTGTTTCGTCACACCGCCGAAGCGGTCTCAGAGGCCATGCATAAAGACGCGCGTGGTTGAGATCTGCCCCGTCAGGTGGAGCAACGATCCCAGCTGCTCAGAAGAAGGCCGCCTTGCTCTTTCAATTAATTCATTCAAATAATTTTCAATAATTATCCTGGCAGTTGGTTGACATTTAGGTTAAGTAATCTTATGCTCAGATATCACATATATTCAATACACTCGTACCACCTATTTCGGGCCAGCTCGATGTTGTACAAGACTCTTATTAATTATTCGAAAAACCGGAAGTGTTCGAGTGTAAGTGCTTGGAAGAGAAACAATAGTCTTACTCGTTGTTCGTGTCACTATAAAACACGAAAAACTCTAAAATATAGCATCGTTACTATCAAGATTAACTGACATTTTTCTTTGTGTGCGAATTGTTTTCCACACTTTTATGTGGGTTCTTTTGGCTGCAAGAGTCATGACCTGTCTTTTGCTTTTCTCATCGTAGTAGTCTTACGAAGATACAGTCGGCTTTTGTCATCGTTTGATTTCTAAAAGTACTGTTCGCTTTTCCTTAATCACGGTGTCATCGTGAGCATCTTATATACTGGCTTCTTCCTTGAGCAACATTCCAGGGGACTTTCAGTGTTTTAGTTCACTTCACAAATGAGGGGTAGAGGTTCTGGAGTCCCGTACCTGTTGCGCTGTCTCTTCAGCCAAGTCATTTTTAAATGCGAATGCATTTCATAGTCGGGCTATGTCAGGCATCCGGCGTTGGCGTTGTGCGGCGTTGGCGTTGTCCGCGGAGGAGGAGGAGGAGGATAGGTTGAGGAGGTGTGCGCGCCGGCAGGTGTTAGATGTGAAGCATCTTATGGCGAAGCTTAATCCGGTGGTGGTGGTGTACGGCGTGACCGCCCTTACTGCGCATGCGCAAACCCTTTCAAAAAAAAATAAAGATAAAAAAACTCCTCTCTCCCTCTCTCTCCCCTAGGCATCCCTCCCCGCGGCAACCACACCCTCACTGCGCATGCGCCTCCTCTCCTCTCTCCCCTGCTACGCTCCCCCTCTCTCCTCTAGGCATCCCTGCCCGCGCCGTCCACACTCCCACTGCGCATGCGCGTCCCACCTCTCTTCTTCTCTCCTACGCTCCCCCTCTCTTCTCTAGGCATCTCTGCCCGCAGCGTCCACACTCCCACTGCGCATGCGCACCACACCTCTCTCTCCTCTCCTACGCTTCCCCCTCTCCCTCTCTCGCCTGGCGACGCCGACACAGGCAGCGTCTGCTAGCGAGTTTCTTGGTTGAAAAAACCGACTGCTCGCGCTGCACAACCGTTCACTGGCCACCCCGTATATATGGCAATGGATCTTGACCTCCAAGGTGGTGCCGGTGGGAGATTTCTCCTGTGCGTTGTTGAACAATAAAAATTCGCAGCGTGCGCTTTAACTAAAAGCGGTCTGCGGCGGAGCTCGGCGGAGCTATATATGAAAAAAAAAATTAAAAAATAAATAAAAAAAATTAAAAAAAACAAGAAAAAGCAAAAAAAAAGGCGCTGCGCCGTGCTCCCGACCGGGCTGCAGAAATTAGGCGCCTTTTCCTTCTTCAAACCACAACCACCATATATAAATGGAGTGAAGCGCGCGCGAAATGCATTCGCATTTCCTCACGATTCCCTTCGGGGAGGTGGGGGGCTTTTTTATAATGGTTCGCGATGTTTAGCTCCAGCTATTTTCAAAGGCGCGCAGTCCAATGCCATAGATTGCCCCAAAATAGAAAATGTAGATGACGACCCGCACAAGCAGAAAAGCGATATTGATCTACAAGATATGCGCAGGCAAAAAGAAAAGAAAATAATGTATGCATGCTGTCTAAAAATAAAAAAAATGCCCCCCACCTCCCCGAAGGGCATCGTAAGGACATGCGAATGCATTTCGCGCGCGCTTCACTCCATTTATATATGGTGGTAGTGGTTCGAAGGAAAAGGCGCCTAATTTCTGCAGCCTGGTCGGGAGCACGGCGCAGCGCCTGTTTTTTTTTTGTGCTTGTTTTCTGTTTTTTTTCTTCTTTTTTATATTTTTGTTAATTTTTTTCTTAATTTTCTTTTTTTCTTTTTTTTATTTAAAAAAAATTTTTTTTCCATATATAGCTCCGCCGAGCTCCCGCGATGCGAGCGCCCTCACGCACCAGAGCGCGCTCCTCCTCTCCACTCACTATAACACCTGCCGAGGCCACCGCGGACAACGCCAACGCCGGATGCCTGACATAGCCCGACTAGAAATGCATTCGCATTTAAAATACTGGGGATGCGTAAAGCACGCATCGATGGAAGCGGTGTTTCTTACTGGAACATGCCAATCGCTGCTAATGTGCAATGAAAGACCGAAGACTCCGACTGGACACAGAGACTCGCAGTCCGCTTTTAGTTAACGCGCACGCTGCGAATTTTTATTGTTCAACAACGCACAGGAGAAATCTCCCACCGGCACCACCTCGGAGGTCAAGATCCATTGCCATATATACGGGGTGGCCAGTGAACGGTTGTCCAGCGCGAGCATTCGGTTTTTTCAACCAAGAAACTCGCTAGCAGACGCTGCCTGTGTTGGCGTCGCAAGGCGAGAGACGGAGAGAGGGAGAGGGGGGGGAGCGTAGGAGAGGAGAGATAGAGAGGGGGCGCGCGCATGCGCAGTGGGAGTGTAGACGCTGCGGGCAGAGATGCCTAGAGAAGAGAGGGGGGAGCGTAGGAGAGGAGAGAGAGGTGGGACGCGCATGCGCAGTGGGAGTGTGGACGGCGCGGGCAGGGATGCCTAGAGGAGAGAGGGGGGGAGCGTAGCAGGGGAGAGAGGAGGGGAGGCGCATGCGCAGTGAGGGTGTGGTTGGCGCGGGGAGGGATCCCTAGAGGAGAGAGAGGGAGAGAGGAGGTTTTTTTATTTTTATTTTTTTTGAAAGGGTTTGCGCATGCGCAGTAAGGGTGGTCACGCCGCACACCACCACCACCGGATTAAGCTTCACCATAAGATGCTTCACATCTAACACCTGCCGGCGCGCACGCCTCCTCAACCTATCCTCCTCCTCCTCCTCCTCCGCGGACAACGCCGCACAACGCCAACGCCGCACAACGCCAACGCCGGATGCCTGACATAGCCCGACAATGAAATGCATTCGCATTTAAAAGAAAAGTGTTGGAAGGCGGAGCAGTGCTGGGCCTGCCTTTCACCGACGCTCGCTTTCACGGACGTGCGCGTGCTGGTGCTGCTAACGGGCGCCTGCTGGGAGTCTATAGCGCGCGAGCAAGCCTCCACTTGTGATGCATGGCGCCCCCTCCCCTCCTCCATTCGCTTCTCCTACATTAATTTTCTTCTCCCACCCCTTGCTATACTATGCTACACACGGCTATGCTCTGCTTTATCCTCCCCTCCTCCTTTCCATCTTCCCCACCCTTACTTCCCTTTCCCATCCCCTTGTTATACTGTACAGACAGTGTAGTAGGACTGAAAAACGGGTAAGCTTGGAACCTATATATTGTTGGGTAGCCCACAAACGGATGAAACACGAAGGAAGAAGGCAGTACAATTGCTGGTCTAACAAATAAAACATTATATTTCAAAAATTCAAATATATTCAGAGAGCGTGAACCATACACGTGCTTACGATTGATCAATGAACAGAATCTCTTCTGATGGTGACGCCGACGGCTGACTTATAGAACCGCTGTCACCCTTTGCCATGTTGTATGCCTCTGCGATCTCACGCCTAGGTTGATCATGATGGTGTATGATTATCGTAGTTTGTGCAAAGAAAGGTGTGCAACCACATTCACGACAATGGCTGGCCAGATCCGAAAATACCTAGCCCTTCAAAGAATTACCATGATCGCGGAGCGTAATTATAGCACATCCGACACCCTATCTGATGTAGACACTGCCGCATGTTCAACGTATTGTATATACCATCTCGCTAGAACACATCCTGCGCTTATGAACGTGCTTGACAAAGCATAATAACTGCAGCTTTACGTCTCAGAACCACGATTCGATTATGACAGACGCCGTAGTGAACGGCTGCGAAAAATTTCGACTATCTGGTCTTCTTTAATGTGCACTGACATCGCTGCTTGGCAGAGCAAGCGTTATGATCTTTCCTTGCACCTTTCCTTGCAAGTCTCTCGATCTTGCCACGTAGACTACCGAAATCATTGCCCACCTGTAAAAACATCATACTGTCCCGCAATTTTCTTCAGCGTATGTGAAATTGAATGTACATAAAAAATCACTGCGATCCGTTCTCGTCCACACTGTGACGCTAATGGCTGGTTAGCGGTGCGTGCATTACTTTTCAGCCTCTTTATTAAACGCAGATACAAGTAACAGGAATGGAAAAACCAGCCGTCTCTAAGCAGTTACACTGATTACGAAAGCTTTCTTCTGCGGCATGAAAGCAGGATTTGGAGATCGCCGAGTACAGGCACGATGTAACTATACCATTTTTCACAAGTTTACAATAAACAGATTTGAAGTTTAAGAGGGGCATGACCGATCTTGGAGCATTAATCCAACACACGTGCTGATTGAAATCGCAAAGTTCGATGAACAAACTGAAGTTCGTCTTTATGGTTGAAAACATCGCAAGTGAACTCAAGACTGTGGCCCCTTTCCTTAAATCCTTTCAGAATATTCATCGTACTGTGTATACTACTGCCACTTGAAGAAAAAAAAAAGAAAAAAAAGCTAAGTATAATCATTAGCATGCCGAAATATGCGCGGACCCCAATTCTCAAAATCATAGATGGTCTTGTCTGCGTGACGCCATATGGCCATATGAGGGTATGCTATGATTTTCACTCTCTCCTCCTTCTTTCCCTTCTCGTCACCTCGCTTCCTTTCCCCGCATATTTACCATACCGTACCAAAGGTTCACGGTTTTGCCTGCGTGACGCCATACATAGCTATGCTATGCTTTGCTCACTCCCCCTCCGTTTTAAATGCGAATGCATTTCATAGTCGGGCTATGTCAGGCATCCGGCGTTGTCCGGCGTTGTCCGGCGTTGTCCAGCGTTGTCCAGCGTTGTCCGCGGAGGAGGAGGAGGATAGGTTGAGGAGGTAAGCGCCGGCCGGTGTTAGATGTGAAGCATCTTATGGCGAAGCTTAATCCGGTGGTGGTGGTGGGCGGCGTGACCACCCTTACTGCGCATGCGCAAACCCTTAAAAAAATAAAAATAAAAAACCTCCTCTCTCCCTCTCTCTCCTCTAGGCATCCCCTCCCCGCGGCAACCACACCCTCACTGCGCATGCGCCTCCCCTCCTCTCTCCCCTGCTACGCTCCCCCCCTCTCTCCTCTAGGCATCACTGCCCGCGGCGTCCACACTCCCATTGCGCATGCGCGTCCCACCTCTCTCTCCTCTCCTACGCTCCCCCCCTCTCTTCTCTAGGCATCTCTGCCCGCTGCGTCCACACTCCCACTGCGCATGCGCGCCCCCCCTCTCTTTCCTCTCCTACGCCCACCCCCCCCTCTCTCGCCTCGCGACGCCGAGACAGGCAGCGTCTGCTAGCGAGTTTCTTGGTTGAAAAAACCGACTGCTCGCGCTGCACAACCGTTCACTGGCCACCCCGTATATATGGCAATGGATCTTGACCTCCAAGGTGGTGCCGGTGGGAGATTTCTCCTGTGCGTTGTTGAACAATAAAAATTCGCAGCGTGCGCGTTAACTAAAAGCGGAGTGCGGGTCTCTGTGTCCAGTCGGAGTCTTCTGTCTCTCATTGCACATTAGCAGCGATTGGCATGTTCCAGTAGGAAACACCGCTCCATCGCTGCGTGCTTTACGCATCCCCAGTTTTAAATGCGAATGCATTTCAAGTGCGTGAGGGCGCTCGGCATCGCGGGAGCTCGGCGGTGCTATATATGAAAAAAAAAAGAAAAAAAAGGAAAAAGAACAAAAAAATAAAAAAGAAATAAAAAAAGGAGAAAAAAAAACAGAACAATACCAAAAAAAAAAAACAGGCGCTTCGCCGTGCTCCCGACCGGGCTGCAGAAATTAGGCGCCTTTTCCTTCTTCGAACCACAACCACCATATATAAATGGAGTGAAGCGCGCGCGAAATGCCATTCGCATTTCCTCACGATTCCCTTCGGGGAGGTGGGGGGCATTTTTTCCTTCCTCCTGAGCGTCACATCACTTCTTCTCATCTTTGCGTAGCTCTCAGCGCGCTCGCTATAGTACGAAAGCAGAGAGAAAGCGCTTGATGTATGTGACAAATTTCTGCAACTCCACTCTTACTTCAGGGATTCTAAAAATTTTTACGGCAGCCGATTCGTGAGGCAATACACTACTTTATGAAGCCATTCGACGAACAATAGGAAAAGCGTTGCTAGGCCCTTTTATAAAGAATTCTTGAAACTGCGACACACCTGCTAAAGTATGCATGACACTCCCCTAAGGTATGCTAAAGTATGCATACCTTAGGTGAGCGGTAAAAAAGGTTACGCAGCTAACTGCCCTACGCATGATACTACTTTTCGTATGGCTTCTGTAGAATGGGACGTGTGCAGCGTGATGGCAACTTTACGTTTCCCAGAGCAGTGCTAAATATGTGCTATACTTATGGTGGTGTGCTCGCCAAATGACAACTGAAGACTTCAGGCTGCGTTCACTGAAATTCGTCGTTTTTTAGTAGGGGTGTGCGAATATTCGAGTTTCAAATTCGAATCGATTAATACTTAATCTAATAATTTGATTCGACTTTCGAATACCTAGTATTCGAAGTTTCGAATAATTCGATTGGACGAATATCTGAAGCGCGACACAAGCCCATGGTGCAACTTGGTTTGGGCGGGGATGGCTTAAACTAACGCTAACATCGTTACAGAAGGCCTTCCGTTAGAACTTTCACGGATATAGTTAGTTAGTTATATTGGGTTTAATGGCGCAAGGGCAACTCAGGCCAAGCAGCGCCAAACACAAGGTGTTATATAATAACCAGTAACTTTAAAGTTTATCTAAAAAGCCGCTTTCTTTCAAAAAGTTTATAACATTACACAGGGGCACAAGTGGATCCTCTCCTATAATTAGCCTCGGGTGCATAGGTATTCGACGCTTGCAAAAAACTCCAAAATGTTTTCGCCTCTCTGTTTCAGTGTGTGGGCATGTGATGAGGATATGCATAACTGTTAATGGTTGTATGCATTTTTCACATTGTGGCATGTCTTCCTTTTTCAGCAAAAAGTTGTGGGTGAGGTGAGTGTGCCCAATGCGCAGTCGGCAAAGGATAACCTCAATGAAGCGTTCCTTATGACGGCACGACTTCCATTCTCCCACTATGGGTTTGACCAGATGCAGTTTATTACTCGTGCAGGAGTCCCACTGTTGCTGCCATTTTAATGATAATGCTATGCGAATAGTGCGGAGGCTGTCTTTAATGGGAATATTTATTTGCTTAACAGATGTCTGAGCTGCTAGGGACGCATATTCGTCCGCCTTTTCATTGCCTGGAATGCCTATGTGGCTTGGTACCCAGCAGAAACAAATGGTCACTACCTCGCTGTTTAAAACGATCATGTTCAATATATCACCGAGTAACGGTTCGCACTCAGATTTTAGATGTAGCGCTTTTAGTGAACTTAGTGAATCGGTGTATATGATCGCTTGTTTGTATTTGTCGGTGATGACTTTTCGTACTGCTTCCCATAAGGCATACAGTTCAGCGCTGAAAATGGACATGAACTCAGGTATTCTAACACTGACAGCGCTTTCCTCTGTCACAATCCCAATGCCTACATGGTGTTTTGTTTTCGAGCCGTCTGTGTATATTTCGGTATAACCTTTGTATTTGTCCTGAAGTGCACGGAATTCCTGAATTATGTGTTCTTGTGGTGTGTTGTGTTTCTTAAGATTGGTCAGTGAAAAGTCACACAGCTGCGTCAGATCAGTCCATGGCGGCAGTCTCGGCGGTTTCATGGCGACATTAAGTGCGTCATCACAAATATCGTATGCACGGCAATGCTCTTCAAAGCGTAAAATCAGTGGTTTGATGAAGTGTGGCCTGTTAAAGTAGTGTAAGCGTGAGTGGCATCGCGTGGTTATGTCGTGGCATATATGTTGAGACTGTGACCTGATCCTTAAAACATAAGAGAGGGTTAAAAGTACGCGACGCTGGCATAGCGGAGGTTCATTGCAATCTATGTATAAACTCTGTACCGGGGATGTTCTATACGCGCCACTGGACAAACGGAGACCGAGATTGTGTACGGGGTCCAGACGCCGAATGTAGGATTCTCTGGCCGAGCCGTAAACAAGACACCCATAATCTAAAATACTGCGGACAACAGAACGATAAACCTTCAGTAGGCATAATCTATCAGAGCCCCAATGCTTATGGGATAGAACCTTTAGTATGTTAAGCGCTTTATTTGCCTTGATTTTAAGTGCATTAATATGAGCAAGAAAGTTCAGTTTGCTGTCGAATGTCACACCTAGAAATTTTTGTTCATGTTTTATCATCATCGCCATGTTGTTTAATGTAAGAACTGGGTCTGGGAATAATCCTCTTTTTTAATGTAAATACCACAGCAACAGTCTTTTGTGTGGAAAATCGGAAACCATTTCTGTCGGCCCAATGTGTTAGTTTGTTTATGGTAACTTGAAGTTGCCTCTCACAGGTTGATAGGTTAGAGGCACGAGAAGCGATTTGCAGATCGTCAACATATAGAGAGTGCATTATTGTGGGTGGTATGATCTTATTGATTGAATTCATTTTTACTATGAACAGAGTAGTGCTAAGGATACAGCCTTGGGGTACGCCATTTTCCTGGACAAACGTGCGTGAAAGCACAGTGCCCAACCGCACCTGAAATGTTCTGTTAGTCATGAAATCGGACAAACATTTTAGCATTTTGCCTCGAATGCCTAGATGAGCGAGATCTTGCAGAATTCCGTGTCGCCACGTGGTGTCGTAGGCCTTCTCTAGATCGAAAAAAACCGCGAGACAGTACTGCTTGTAGCGAAATGCTTCTCGTATTTCATGCTCAAGACGAACAAGATGGTCAGTGGTTGAACAACCTTTTCTGTATCCGCATTGATGATTATCAATCAAGTTTCTTGAATAGAGGATAAAAGACAGTCTGCAATTGATAACACTTTCGTAAGTTTTCGCCAGGCAGCTGGTAAGAGCGATCGGTCTGTAGCTGCTCGGGGATGTTGGGGGTTTACCAGCTTTCAGAAATGGGATTACTATGGCAGTTTTCCATTGTTCTGGCATAGACCCAGATTGCCATATCATGTTAAAAAATGTAAGTAAAACTTTTGTCGATGATTCGGACAGATGTGCCAGCATAGAGTAGTGTATGTTGTCAGGACCTACTGCCGTTTTTTTACCTTGTGAGAGTACAATATTTAGTTCCTGTAATGTTAGGGGTTGGTTGTAAGCTTCGTGTGAAGCACCTGTGAGCGGTAGTTTCTGCTTCTCTGCGGTTTCTTTGTGTTTGAGGAAAGTATCAGTGTAGTTGGCTGAACTGGAAATGTTGTAGAAGTGTTCCCCTAATATGTCGGCTTGTTCTTGTGTTGTTGTCTGGATGTCTGGGCTTGTAAGAATGGGTATAGTGTAGGCTGAGTAGTCTCCTCTGAATTTCCTCAACTGGTCCCACAATCGTTTAGACGAGACAGTGCTATTTATAGAAGTTATGTAATCACGCCATGATGTTTTTTCGGCCTGCCTACGGATATAGCGCGCTTTCGCTTTAGCCTGCTTGAAGTTTACGAGGTTGTTATATGTGGGGTACCTCCTCAAGACGCCCCAAGCTTTATTTTGCAGTTTCTTTGCGTCAGTGCATTCTTTTGTCCACCAGACTTTTCTCGTTTTTCGGAGATGAGTGGATGATCGTGGTATTGACTTTTCTGCGGCTGCAATTATAATTTCTGTGATTTTGTCATTAATGTCATCGATCGTAATATCTGGCGAGATGATGTCCTCTAGTTTCGCGTTTTCTAAAAATAGTGCCCAGTTCGCGAGATGGATTATCCAGTGGCGTGGTTTAGAGGTGATGGTGGGTAGTGCCGATGGCAATTTGATGATTGCAGGTAAATGATCACTGCCGTACGAAGAGTCCAGGACTTCCCACTTAAAATCATTAAAAACAGATGGTGAGCAAAATGCAAGATCGAGGCAACTAAACTTGCGTGAACTTGATGAAAAGTAAGTTGGTGTGCCAGAGTTTAAAAGACAGATGTCGTTCGATAAAATAAAATCTTCAATGAGTTGCCCTCTTTGGTCTGTTTTGTCGCTGCCCCATAGCGTGCCATGAGCATTAAAATCACCTACGAGAACAAACGGTTTTGGAAGTTGCGCTGTCAGGTCCTCGAGTTCTCGTAGTGTCAATTGTTCGTGGGGCGGAATGTAGATGGAGCAGATGGATATGGTTTTGTGTGCTATAATGCTGACTGCTACAGCCTCGAGAGGGGTGTTTAATGTGATTGTTCGGGTGGGAATGCCGCCTTTTACTATAATTGCAACTCCTCCCGATAAACGGCTAGAATGTTGCCGGTCCTTACGGACAACTGTGAAACCTTTTAGAACATGAGTGTGCTTTGCGCCCAGGTTTGTTTCCTGGAGGCAAAATGCTATGGGAGAAAACTTGTTAAAAATGTCTTTTATGTCACCTAGGTTTTGAAATAGACCTCTGATGTTCCAATGAACAATAAAAGCCATGATGAAATTAAAAGGGAGCAAATGTACTAATAATGTGGATCATTTGTTAAAAAAGATGGTAGGTGACATATGGTAAAAATTGGGTCCGTGAAGAGCGATATCCACTTGGGTTATCGCTTCGGTTGCACAGTTATTGGGATCTTGTCCCGCTTGGCGCGCTCGAGGGAGCGTTGGTCCTTCGGTGTCGATGACACCGAGGTTTTGGGGTCGACCTCCATCGCCTTGTCAGAGGCGCTGGGGGGTCCGAGACTCGGGCACTGAGAGACGTGTCTCAGGCCTCGAGGTGCGATTGATCTTAAGGCCCTGCGAGGCTGTCGCCTGCGGGGCCTTAAGTTTCGGTGGAGCGGCCGTGGCTGCTTCCACCTGGGGGGGCGGGAGGAGATACCACCGCGTCGCTTTGAGCGGACACGGTGGACTCCTGAGGCCGTTGTGACGCTGCCCCCTTACGCGTCGCCTCGGCATAGCTTTTGTGGAACAGGTGTGGCAATCGTTTTCTCGCTTCGACAAATGAGATCTTTTCTTTTACGGTTAGTGTGATGATTTCTTTCTCTCTTTTCCAGGATGGACAAGACCGTGAGTAGGCGGGATGGTCTCCACCACAGTTAACACAATGAGGTGAGGCTTCGCAACTTTCAGCTTTGTGATCATTTGAGCTGCATTTTGCGCAGGTGTCCTTCCCTCGGCATGAGTGTGATGCATGCCCAAACCGTTGGCATCTAAAGCACCGCCTCGGGTTTGGAATGTAAGGTCTTACATTTATTTTTAGGTATCCTGCCTCAAGAGAGGTAGGCATGTCACTTGTTGCGAAAGTCAGAATGATATGCTTTGTTGGGATTTCTTGGTCATTTCTTCGTATTACAATTCTTTGAACCTTGATAACTTGCTGATCTTAGAACCCCTCGAGGAGTTCCTCAGCGCTAAGGCCGATGAAATCTTGCTCGGATATAACCCCTCTGCTTGTATTTAGAGTTCTGTGAACGGTCGTTGATATTTTCGTGTTTCCTATGTTCGTTAGCTCGGTGATCTTCGGAACTTGTTCTTTTTCAGTGAGTTCAATCAGCAAATCGCCACTTGACATTTTAGTTACTTTATACTTCATTCCGATTTTTTCTTTCAGGCACTTGGCCACCAAAAATGGTGAGAGTTTCCTTGCTGGTACAGAGTCTGAGTGTATTACGTGGTATTTCAGGAATGTTATCCTGGGCTGAAGAGAGAAATGAAAGGTTGCTTCGGTGCGGTTCCTCTTGAGAGGCCGATCGAGAAGGGTGGAAGCTTGAGAAGCCATAAGAATAATATGTAAGTTCGGCAACAGCGCCGACCGCCCACCACGGAGCCCTACAGGGGGGACGCGGCAGAGCTTTGTAAAAAGGACTGCACGACGCCAGTCGTACGCCGCCACTATAACCTAATATGGTGTACCAAGCTTGGATGACCACACACGGTTAACCCTTGCCGCCAGGAAAATTAGAAGTAACTAGAAAAGAGGAGAAGACAGGAAAGATTGAAAGAGAGAGAAAAAGACGAAGATGTAGGTAGAGAGAGAGACAGGAAAAGGCGACTGCCGATTTCCCCTGGGTGGGTCAGCCCAGGGGTGCCGTCTACGTGAAGCCGGGGCCAAAGGGGTGTGTTGCCTCTGCCGGGGGGCCTTAAAGGTCCAATCACCCGGCGTTGGCTCAACCCCCCAGGATCCCCTTTTCCCCGGACACGGCTCAGCCACGCACGGCTAGGCGTGGGAGGAGGTGGAAACCTCCCCGTTAGCTCGGGTCCGTGGTGTCGCCACACACCAAACGCCTGCTTGCGCAGACGCCCCTGCGGGGTATACTGGTTCATAAGTGAGTGCATGTTTATTTTAAAGGATATTATGTCACTTCCCCACGTCATGGCTCCAGCTGAAAAGGAAAGAGGACAGTCTGATAGACTGCCAAACTGCTAGCGTAAAACATAACCAGCCCTGAGCTCGGACCTTATAGTCAAGAGGTTCAAAAAATCTTGAATGAGCTCTTGACACCAAGAAAGGATGATCCTTTGAAATAGTAGAAAGCGCATGGGCCTGCACTTCATCGAAGTATCCCAAAAATGCTTTGCGATGCCTTCCCCTACCTGCTACTGAGGCGCCCAGTGAGCGCATGTTTTCAACTGCAGGAAACACCGTAACATCACGGCGAAAAA
This sequence comes from Rhipicephalus appendiculatus, assembly GCA_030522465.1. Taxonomy (NCBI): domain Eukaryota; kingdom Metazoa; phylum Arthropoda; class Arachnida; order Ixodida; family Ixodidae; genus Rhipicephalus; species Rhipicephalus appendiculatus. The sequence goes on from JALIZH010020095.1 coordinate 26,547, forward strand.
GTTTGAGGCAAGGTCATGTGGTGCAGCCTGTATTTTTGCATGACAATTTGTAGTCTTTCGGGGGGCAGTCACTCACCGCGTAATGGGCTCGATGACATGAGCAGGTTGCATTTCTTTGTTCTTTCTTTCAATTTTCTACAAAATCCTTGGTATTCGATATTCGATTCGATATGGGACATTTTTGGACACTATTCAGCGCTATTCCATTCGAATTCGATACGAGTTCATATTTCAGTATTCGCACACCCCTAGTTTTTAGCCAAATGCAACCTTTCTCGGTGGAGTGTACTTCTTGCTTTAACAACCTTCTCCCCCCCCCCCTCCCGCCACGGGAAAATGAGACAAGACTATTCCTAGAATAAAATACCGTAATCTCACTTTTAATCTCTGTCTGCGGTCCTGCGCGTGCGTGTGTCTTTGTTGACGCCAGGAGTTACTTCTTTCTTGTGCCAGGAAACGTCCGAGTAACGTGTTCCTTGCTCGACTACTCGGCGTTTGCTAGCGCGAATTAGCCTTACGTGTTCTTCACTAATTCAACAGCAGGTTTCATGTTCAACCTGCTGGGGATGAATATTTAGGAACGCACAGGTGCACGTGGGCCATAGCTTTGCCAAAATGGGGAAGGCATTGGCTGTGCGCACACATATTTCTCGCGAAGCCGGAAACATGGGTGAAAGTATAACATCGCACTCTACCGGCGACTCGTTTGTCAAAGTTTCCTTTTCGTTTAATCCAGACCACCAATGCAGCACGGAACACGAGAGGAAAGCGAGAGATTAGACAGTTATATTTTATCGTTAGCGTGATAGCGGGGGGTTAAGGGAATAGCGTTACGGTGCCGAAATGTTCGTTGCGGAAAGCGCGTTTTACTTTAGCGGGATAGCGTTTACGTGCCGAAGCTGTGACCATGGCGCCATCTAACGGAGGATGAATGCGCTAAAAAAAGCAGAAAAAAAAGAGATAATACTAGCCTGAATCCACGCATACAGCAATATCACAACTTTTTTTAGTAATACTAAAAGTAAATAGATATAAAACCCCACATCAAAAGCAAAAAATTATATGTTCCGGATGTGTTTACACGGATCTTCTTCTCAGGCCTAGGAACGTCCGAAATGGGAAGCGATCTCAAAAACTCCGCTAAGTTATCCGTAATACTCTGTCACCGAAACTGCCTGAAGGCAAGCGAAGCCATTTTACACAGTCGTTTGCTGCGAGCGAACTGAATCCTTCAACAGCGACACCAATATCAGTTCGGACCGGGCGTCCGAAACCGCCGCCATGTTTTAACGTACACTACGTACACCACGCAAACACGGTAGCGCTAAATCTGAAAAGTAGCGTGCGTACGGTAAACGCTACGGGTCTTTTAGCGTACTGAGCATGCGCATTGCGATCCCGCTATTACGCTACCCAGTTGAAAATCACAACAGGATACAACGACAGAAATTCTGTAGTCTTTCGTATTTTGGGACGCTGTTTGTTGCACTGTTGTCGTTGTCTATCCTATAGTCTATTGTTGGTCGTATTGTCTATTGTCTTTCGTATGGTCTATTGTTTGTTGTATTATCTGTTGTCTGCTGTATGGTCTATTGTATTTCGTATGGTCTGCTGTTGTCTGCCGTATAGTCTGTTGTCTGTTTTGTAGTCTATTATGCATCTTTCAACTAGCAGCGCAAGAAACGAGGACACAATAAAAGTACAACACACCAACAGCGCCTCACACAACTAACTTTATCGAAAAGAATTCATAGTATTTAACCCATGACCAAGTACCATGCGTCATACATCTTACGATAGCCAAAAGAAAAAGAAAAAAAGAAAAAATACACAGGAAAAATTGATCACATGCGCGCTTTTTTTTCTATGTGATAAACCGATTGAGGAAAGAAATTTCATTGTCATGCAGTGATATTGAAGGCATGCTTACACACATTGATTCCTTTTTTGTTAATATGATGAGCTTCTTGTTCAATTTCTCTGGTAGTCTGATTTTGATGCCTGAAAATACACTTAGTGTCACGAAAATTAGGGGTACATCCATGATCTGCACAGACTACCAGAGAAATTGTTGAAGCTCATCATATTAACAAAAAAGGCAATCAATGTGTAAGCATGCCTTCAATATCACTGCATGACAATGAAATTTCTTTCCTCAATCGGTTTATCACATAGAAAAAAAGCATGTGATCAATTTTTCGTATGTATTTTTTTCTTTTTTTCTTTTTCTTTTGTTTGGCTATCAATGATGTATGAGCACGTGGTACTTGGTCATGGGTTAAATACTATGCGTTCTTTTCGATAAAGTTAGTTGTGAGAAGGCGCTGTTGGTGTGTTGTACTTTTCTTGTGTCCTCGTTTCTTGCGCTGCTAGTTCAAAGATGCATAACCAACTTCCAACTTGCCCAAATGTCAATTCTTCTGTTGTAGTCTATTGTCCGTTTTCTGTGTCAGAGCCTATTGGTCTCCCTTATCGCGCATGCTCAAACCCTTCAAAATAAAAATAAAAAAAACCTCCTCCCCTCTAGGCATCCCTCCCCGCGGCAACCACACCCTCACTGCGCATGCGCCTCCTTTCCTTTCTCCCCTCCTACGCTCCCCCCTCTCTTATAGGCATCCCTACCAGCAGCGTCCACACTCCCACGAGCATGCGCGTCCCCCCCCTCCCTCTCCTTTCTTACGCTCCCCCCCTCTCTCGCCTCGCGACGCAGGTGGCAGCGTCTGCTAGCGAGTTTCTTGGTTGAAAAAACCGACTGCTCGCGCTGCACAACCGTTCACTGGCCACCCCGTATATATGGCAATGGATCTTGACCTGCAAGGTGGTGCCGGTGGGAGATTTCTCCTGTGCGTTGTTGAACAATAAAAATTCGCAGCGTGCGCGTTAACTAAAAGCGGAGTGCGGCTCTCTGTGTCCAGTCGGAGTCTTCTGTCTCTCATTGCCCATTAGCAGCGATTGGCATGTTCCAGTAGGAAACACCGCTCCATCACTGCGTGCTTTGCGCCTCCCCAGTTTTCTCCTGCGCAATGCTGCGGTGAGCGCCAGCGTCAACGCCGCCAGTGTAAGCGTTAGCGCCCTCCCGCTGCTTCACATCTACACATGGTTCCCTTTATCGGGAGATGGTGTAATTTTGAGATGTCATCATAACAGTTGTTCTTTTGTATCGAAGCTTTCTGTAATACTACACAATTTTGTTGCATTACTCTATAGACACTTCTGTTGCCACAATTTGATGCACGCTTAGACAACAAATTTCTGTTGTACGACAGATTTTTGTTGCATTACTTACGGAAGACCTCTGTTGTCACAATTGACTATACACTAAGACAACTTCTCATTTGTAGCACAACATATTTCTTTCGTACAACAAAAATTTATCGTACAGTATATAGACATTTCTGTAGTAGCAGCCGGGTGCTTGTTGTGAAGACACATTTTTTTTACAATACTATAAAGATTTGTCAGCACTTCAACTTTCTGTTGTTGCACAACAGAAGTATGTTGCACACACTTCTGCTGTCACAATAAAAGATCGGATGCACAATTGAAAAGTGTGTTGTCTCAACAAGAATGTGTAGTAACATCAGAAAAAATCCTTTTGTACAATTGAAAATTCTGATGTGCTCAAGGCAAGTTCTGTTGTCATTTTCAACTGGGCAAGCACGCTATGCCGCTTAGCCCGCTAAACTGTAACTGTCTATTGTGGTCAGGATTAACGTGCGTGTCCGAAACCATTCACTCTCACCCTGTCGCTGCGTGGCACAAGGGAACTATAGTAACAGGGAAACGTGTTTTGTGCGCACAATTGGTCTTTCGTATCTAACATAGCAAAAAGCTTGGCTAATGAATGTTAGATGAAGAGATCCGCATGTCCTTCACCGTAAAATCTGTAGGGCCGTTTACTTTGTTCGCACCGGTCGTGTAGACCTATCGCCCTCTTTCGTTTACGTACCTGCGTCTGTGACAGCCCGTTCGCCTCTGAAACTTTTCGCTCTGCAGTAAAGCGGCTGCGAGAATTAATGAATGATCGGCTTCATGTGCTGATCTCCTGCGCTCCAGAGCCCTGTACCAGCTACCCACACTGCCGTAACGTTACGCCCTCCATGGATTACAGTCCAACCTTCGCGCCACAAAACACCCGCAACATGTCTCGCAGTGCTACTGTCGATTCACATTAGCGGCAATATTACAGTGGATAAGTTTAACACATTTTAAAATCTAGGGGCACAAATACAAGTTTGCCGCTAAAGACACTCGCTAGCCTTCTGGAAACAACAGGATGCAATGCACGCGCCAAGCATTGTGTTCGTGTTGTATGCGTCAGCCCCACGGTGCCACACACACCTACACTGGTGAGCTCCGTCTTGCAGCGGCCAACATGAATGATAGGTGCCGGCCTCTTTCTTGAGAGTCCGTGTTCAGTAGGTGTGGGTTGGGATTGATTTCCGACTAGACACTTTGGGAATACATGCTATTGTGGAAGCTCTTGGTAGAAAATGATAAGTAGCACGCTATAGTACAGAAACGCTTCTCAAAGAAAACCATTAGCTCTTTGGCTTTTAATCGGTACACGTGGCATGAGGAGCCGACTTTCAAGTTTTCTGTCCTTTAATATGGGAGGACATGTTCTATTGGGCGATGCGAACTTGCACCACGTTAAATTTAATTTTATTGGAGCAGTTTCTTTTCGCGTTGGTTCATCTTACTGAAGAGTTTTGCATCCAAAACTGTATTTTTGCACCACAGCGTACAATATTAGCGCAAGAAATATATATTTACGACAGCAAGAAGGAACCACGCCTTGGACACAATAACGCGCGCAGTTTGAAGGCGTTAAGACATTAAAGCATTTTATCCACGCTCGATTTATCGTCACCTTATAGCGCTAAGCACTTATAATCGAGGCTCTATAAAGCAGTCTACACGGCATCTTCAATGTTGATTGTCGTCTCTCCTCGCCAGACGCACCGACAGCTATGCGATTGTCCTTATCGTATACGGCACCTTTTACAGCGAAACCTATTATGAGATCACAACGGCCGTTTTTTTTTAATTTTCGAAAGTCTGCCCTTAGGCATAATAACTTTTGATTCAGAAATACACATGAAAATTTGCTTCGTGTATGGCGCCGTAGTTGTCCGCCGCCGCCGGTGTCCGTAACCACTATAGCAATAAATAAGACAAAAAAAAACTAAATAAAGAATTCTCATTGACAGAATGGGAATCGAACCCGGGCCCTCTGCTTGGCAGCCCAGCACTTTGCCACTGAGCTCTTTCCCCTCCCTCTTTCAATCTCCCCCATCTCCTTCCCACGTGCAGGGTAGCAAACCGCTTATCCTGGACAGGTTAACCTCCCTGCCTTTCCTTCTCTACGATTTCTTCTATGCCACTGCTTGAAACTGCGGCGCAAACAGACCCTATGCAGGCTTGATGTCGACTAAGGAATCGCGTTAACGTGTGTTGTAAAGCGTTTTAGAACAGTAAAGTAACAACCAGGCGTCACACAATGCGAATTGCGTAACGAGTGGGTCGTTCAATGCTCCAACCCATTACAAAAGCCCCAGGCATAATTCTTCATTGTCGTCAGCCACAGCATCAACAAAGTGCACATAATGCGTTACAAGTGTGTAGCGGGTACTGTGTTTTTCCAAAGAATGACGAATAATGGCATAGTGGACGCTTTCCCACTACACAAAAATTATGATGATTTATGGCGTAGTGAGTACCATGCAAGTGGGCTTGTAGTACTTGCACCAAGAGTGTTTAAAAAAGCTCTAGAAAGGCCGCGCTTCCAGCTTTCGCTGTGACTGTGCTGCACGTTCCGCGCAGGCCTGGCGTTTTTTTTTTTTTTGTATTGTCCCGTTTAGCCCCTCGCAGACAAAACGAAAATCCGTATCGATGTCGTAGGCTAAACCAGGACGAGCTACATCTATACGGCAACTTCCCGTGATGGTAGATATCTATTGTCCGCTCTTCTTTGAGAGATTGCTAGAAGTAATCCAGTGCCCGTTGTTTCCTCCTTGGTAATTTGCTGCTCGGCATCACTGGGTATACTTTTACTCTCAGTATACACAGCGAGCAAACGTTTTCGTAAAGCTACAACTCCAGTGCAGAATCTGTGATACTATCGAGCTTTATACCTTTTATGCTTCAGTGTCTGAGTGCAGCGCTTGTCGCGAGCAGGCAGTACGCTACGCTGTTTGAAATGGAGGCGATTTTCTAGGATTAAAAGAAGTGCGGAACCGTAAAATACAACAAAAGCATGCACATCACCACAGCTTTTTATTTCTTTTTCTATTACGTATTGTGCTTACGGCTGGTGAGTTTCATTCACATTGCTATGAAACAGCAACAAAACGACAGCTGAGCTTTTGCCATTGTTAGCTTGTTGTGCAAGCCTGTTTTGCTGATAAAATGAAAATTCCAAATTGCGCTGTACTAAAAGATATATTAAGAAAACAACGAAGAGCAATTAGTGAAGTAGCTTATACGCAGTAGTAGCTGCAACATTGTTCACGAACAAAAATGGGACGACATCGACGCAGAAATTTTAAGGGGCGAAGCTCCTTATAGCATCACCTGGTCGGTCGTCGATCGGCGTCCCTCAATCCGTCGTATCCCCGCCATCGCGTCTCCCATAGATTGCGCTGTCCCATAGAGATGAATGCAAACTGCAGTTGGGTGACGATATACTAGATTGGCGCTGTACGCATTCCATTTCTCGTCTCGTTTCCGAGAGGGCGCTGTCCCATAGACATGCGTACAATATGGCGATTGGGTGAAGGTACGCTAGATGGCGTTGGCGGTGCAGCTGCTCTCCCCCGGATCGTCGCCGTACGAGTGCGCTTGCCGGATCGTGCTGCTTGGCGGACCATGGACGACGAGGAGCGCCGGGTGCTGAAGGCCGCGCCGCTGCGGCTCGTGCTCATCGGCAGGAATCCCGAGGTGCGAGCTCGAGAGGCCGTCGCGATGCGATCCCGCGTCCCGATCCCGAGACGGTGCGCGCCAAGGAGGCCGCCCAGCAGTAATCGCTTTGATTACTGCTGGGCGAAACCACTGAAGATTTCACGATGTAACCATGATTGCTTCACGAGCTTCGCCCCAAACTCTTCATCATTCACCCCGTGGATATGCTGTGATTTTTTACTAGGATGAAAGCATAAATGCACATATCACCTCGTTTTAGGAGTAACCTACTGTTGGGCTGATTGCTCTCACTCCACAAAAAAGAGCTTGCGTCAGTTTTATTTTATTTAATTCATTCATGCATTCATTGATTCACTCATTCATTCATTCGTACATTACAGAGGGGAGTGGTTAAAAAAAGGAAAAATTGAATTTCCTTGTTAAAAGGTCTTAGATAACAACTTGCAATGACTGATGAAATCTTGCAGCGCGCAAATTTACTTCTTCGTCTGCACATTGCTTGTGAATGTGTCAGACATAACTGTTTCTCAAACTAATTCCTACAAGGAAGATATGCTTCGGAAAATGAAAGAAAATTGGTGGCACCGGACTTAGTTAGTGCGAGTCTCCTGGAAGAGCAATCGTTCCAGCAGCGCAGTTAGCTTGAGTCTGCTGCTTCCGTGAAAGCCTTCGTAGAGTTGACAGC
>JALIZH010020097.1:0-59844 GCA_030522465.1 Rhipicephalus appendiculatus
TACGCAACACCGTATGAGGTGCAGAATGCATCAGATGTGGTGGAGGTTCAATGCGATCGACTGGGATGAAAAAGAAGGCGAACAGGGTTGCTTTCGCCCTTCGGGTGGTCTTAGGGGAATGCACAAGGAACCGTGTGATTTTTCTGTTGCACAATAGTCTTAACTCTTGGTTACCTCAACCACTGAGCAGCTACAACGGTCGCCCGCTTTGAATCGAAGCACCCCGGAGAGACGGACTTCTTCTACAGATTAACTGCTACGGGTTGACCTTGACATTCAGTTACAACGTGTTGACAAGTTTCCAAAAACGTCACCGCAGTACACACGAGCACACGTCATCCTGTTGCGAATAGTCCACAGTACCACCGGCACATCCCACGGGTCGGATAAAAAAGAAAACGGCGGCCCTCTGGTGGCGGACCAACGTTGCATTCAGGGCGGTTACAGGAGACACTTCTCCGGCGAGTTCGGCAGGGTTAGGAGGGTAGGGGGGAGCGACGCGAAAATGGCACACGGTCATCGTGTCTGTTACGCGGAGAAGGGACAGAACAGGCGGGATTGCGGGAACCGTCGGCGAGAGAGAGAGGGATATGGGGAGATGCCTGGGGGAAAAGAGGGATGGGAGAGGGGGAAGGGCGACCACGACGGAGCCTTGACCCGGTCTTTCTCGGTGATTTGGGGACGCGTCGTCGCGATCGTCGGGCGTGGTTCGTCGACGTCGTCGTCGTCTCTCACCTTCTCTCCTCCCCCTTTTCCCTTTTTTTACTCGTTGGTCTCGCCGCATTTAGCCACTCCACCCTCCCTCCTTCCCCAATCTCTTTCCCCCCAGCTTCCGACAACCGCTTTTGTTCTTCCTAGAAAGAACAAAAAAAAAAGCAGCTACGTGAATCGGGGAAGTCGGTACAACAACAAAAAAAGAAGTGGAGATCCAAAAAGAGGAGATTTGCGAGAGAGGGAAATGTATAAGATAGGGACTATAAAAGGAGAAAGGGAAGTTTAGGGACCTAATGCCTCGCTCCAACCTGATCGCTGGTGCGGGAGTAGGCTTTTCCCGTCGCTACAGAGCCATACAGCCCTTTTCCACCCATAACGACGGGTTTTCCCCGACTCCGTTCCCTCTTGCGATTTGGATACGCCACTTGTTCTTTTTACTACTTCGTGTTCCCGGACACTCGACATAAATCTCGTACGTACAGTTTCAAGGGAATTCGTGCGATGTTGCTGTCGCGTGCCGTCGGCCACCGCGAAAACGTACGTTGATGCTGAGGGCATATTCTTGGGAATACTTGTAGTTAAAAGAGCTCCTTAAAACTTCGTCTCAAAATAAAATTTTTTTTGCACATCGTATGAAACTTAATTTCCGAGTGATAACATAGTGGTGGACTTTTTCCGACGATAAATTACTGCCTAAGCAGGCCACGTCACTGCCTTAGATTCGTTAGGCAAGTTTTCAAGCGAAGCTCGTATGGCCTCACATGTGTTGGCGCTTGTAGGTGTGACTCAAAAAAAAAAAAGAAAGAAAGAAAGAAAACGGCGCCGGTGAGCGTAGAGGAACGCGGGTCTACACATATGTGGCCCTCGAAGGTGCGGTGGTCTTATGTGTATTTGTATGCGCAGTTCTTCCGATAATTGATGCTCTCTCGATCGCGTGCTTGTCTGCGACCAGGCGTTCCTGATACGGCAATCGGATCTTATATCGAGGGGGGGGGGGACTTTTGATTTCGCGTTGTCACACTTCATTGCTGTCTGGATATTATGGCGTGGCCGTCTCTGTTGCCTGTAGCAACTGAAGTGTAGCGCTGCTAAGCACGTTGATGAAAGGTTTGATTCCTGGCATGGAAGAAGGAAACAGTTAGGGGGGCAGCATTGCGCTGTGCGATAGAAAGAAAGAAACAAACAAACAACGAAACAAAGAAAGAAAGACAGAAAAATAATAAGTCACTCACGTACACACCTATAGCTTCACTTGTGCTCATTTTCCTGATAGGGCAAAGACATCTGAATTGCTTATTTGGTGGCGTGTAGGGGGGGGGGGGGGCACCCTCGAAAAGGTAATTCTAAAGTCCCTCTATTCTAAAGTCTAAATTCTATTAGAATTCTAAACTCCCTTAGTTAATTCGAGGGGCAAGGGGGGGCAGGAAACTTATGCATTGTGTTTTGAGTGTGTTTGCTCTTGGGCGGCAAGAGTGAGGGTGAGCACCCCCCCCCCCACCCCCCTTTATTTCTGTATCACCTCGCACCGTCCTTGTGTCGCATCACCGATTTCGAAAAAGAAAAGCAGGCGTACACCTATCCTCCGCGTGAGTTGCTTTCCGTGTGTTCGCTCAGCGCATATTGATCGGAATGCTTCGTCTTTTCGCGTTTCTTTTTGCCCCCCCCCCCCCCCTGCCCTGCCCGGACAACGTAATCATTCTTGTTGCACACTGACTTGGGCAAGGAGTTGGAATGGAAGAACTGAAGTGGTTACAGTCACTTTATCATGCTGCCGAGTGTCCGATACCACTTCCGGGAATCGGGTGTTGATCTGAATTCCATTGGTTGATCGTTTTAGACGCAAGCGCTCCGTGTCTGTGCCCGTGGGCGTGCGCACGAGGAGGGCAGTGGGGGTGGGGGGCGGCCGCCCCACCCCAGTCCCCTAAGAGGGGGGGCGCAAAGTCAGCCCTATACATTGACATAATAGGTAGGGGGGGGGGGGCGCTGCGACGAACCTTCGCCCCCCCCCCCCCCCCCTGAAGTGGAATCCCTGTGCGCACGCCTATGCCTGTGCCTTTATCAACTAGAACATTAGAGTATCGTTTCGACTGCGCGCCTTCCGTTATGATTACAGACGGTTTTTATTCAGACAGAAATCTTTCAGAAGCAGTACGACGGAATAGATATATTTACTGCGCGTTTTCCGTTTTTTTTTTTTTCTCATGCGTAGTGCTTCAGGGGCTCGGCTGGTCGTCGTCAACACGCTGTCTCATTTCGCATGGTCATGCACTGGTCAATTCAGGCCTTAAATCAAGGCTAACAATGCTCAAAACCAATGCAAAATGAACTAACACGCAGTATAATAATATAAACGACAGAAATAACCAAGATTTAATTGGAATAATTCCACCCAAAGTCGCGAAAAACGCTTCTGAAACATCCGGTTGATGCACGCGCCGCGCGAGAGAGGGCGCCGCCACCTCGGCAAGCACGCGATTTCCGAGGAAATCGCTGGGTTGTCCACGGTACGCACTTCTTGAGGTTTCATGGCAGTGGAGCTGCATAAAGCGCATGATTTAGAACTATATCAATACTTACACAAGAACGACATTAGCGCAAGATTTAGCGCGGGATTTAAAACTGCTCCATGACCTTCACAAGAACTACGTTAGGGATAAATTAAGCGCAGAATGCTTTATTTTATTACACCCTCTAACGGCACTTTCTGGCAGAGGCGTAGCCAGGGGGGTGGCACACCAGGCCCGTGCCCCCCCCTCCCCGAAATTTTTTTTCGCCATGGCATACAGAGCGAAAAATGACGATTTCAAAGAGGTGCCCCCCTCCCCTGAAATCAAGGAGGTGTCCCCCCCCCCCCCCCCCCCCGAAAAAAATTTTCTGGCTACGCCCCTGCTTTCTGGGCATTGCATAAGGAGGGTATTTGGGAATCCAATTAATATAATTATTGCCGGTGTTTTACTCGCCGAAACCACGATATGATTATGAAGCACACCGTAGTGGTGGGCTCCGGATTAAGTTTGACCACCTGGTGTTCCTTATCACGGACCTACATCGAAGTAAACGTGTGTTGTTTACGTTGCCGTCGTGGACGGAAATCGAACCCGCGTCCACGAGCAGCCCAACCAAGCGACAACCTGCGCGCTAAGCTACCACGGCCGGTACTGGGAAGCCAATGTAATGTCGATACCAGCAACTTAAAAAAATCGGCCATATTACCGAAAACTCGTGTATTAAAACAAGACACGCAAAAAGGTCGCATACTTCAAGGTTCCAGCGCAATCACTGACATTAAACAAGCCATTAAGCATAGGTATACAATCAAGTCTCAGGTTGCCATGGAAGCAATATCGCATGGTTGCATCTCTTTCATGATTGGCAGTTTTACGGCGCATAGAATTTTTTAATTGTGAAAAAAATCCTGCAAGGTGTTTCCACTGTTAGTCGTCTGTCAAGACAGTTGTAGGAAAAGTAGCTCGTCACGCAAACACTAGAACGGAATTAAATAGAAAGAAAGGAAAGGAGTATGACAGAACGCACACTGCAAGCTTCGCTTTACCCCGTTTCCCCGATTAGGGAAGGGCTGAAGTTTTGTAGGGGCCCCTGCAACATTTTTCAGCATGGTCAGAAAACACTGGCGATCGGTAGTCGATGCTCCTGATTACACGCGAGTCAAACATTATGACGCAGCACGCGGCATGGAATTTACAATTAATTTCCAGAGTGCGCTTCAAATGGTTCCCTCTTCTTTCTACGAATAATGCCATATACACAAATGATCGCGCCATACACCCAAATATCAGGCCATTGGCTGATTTGAGCATCGCGGGCTTCATAGTAACGGCGACTGCCGCGGGAGGCCGCCACGTGCCAGCAACCGCACTAAAAGTAAGTCACACCTTGGAAGAAGCAAAAAAAAAAAACAACGACAAGGAAAAGGGCTCAAGTTCATGACGCGTGCGCGACGTATCTTAATTCCCTCACGTTATTTTTCCCTGCTTAGCTTCCAATGCGCTCGTCGGGATGCGAGGAGAAAGAAAGCAATTACAGCGTGCGACAAACCTCAGACTCCGGCTCGTACTTGACCGACTGTAAAAGCTTTTGCGGTGGTACATGATATTTACATCAGCAGCGAATAAGTACTTATGGATACAGCCGGAAACTGCCTTGCGCCACTCTTTTGCACAACTGAATGACAGGCTGTGTTTAGAAAAAAAAAGAAAAAAAAAGACGAGTAGCGTTACGTCTCGCAGACTTAAAAGTGTGAGCTGTGTCATAGACGAAGGGATGAAGTTAATCATCTGTTAGTGCACACTGCAGCGCAAGTCTACATAATTTAGTCTCCCACCGGGTAGTTCTGTCTGCCTTTCCACCAGACGTTCCACTGAACAGTTTCACTACTGTGGAGTTCACTACTGTGGAGGAAGTGCGTCGCACGGGCACCCAGCGATTCCCGTTCATAGAGTTCCCACTTCTCCACTTACCAAACTGTCAATGACGCCAACGTTTGAGGTAAGCATGTAGGGTTCCCCGGGCACTAGTAGAATCCTGCTAGGCAGATTCACAAACTCGGTGTGCGACACGTGCACTACTTTTCGCTGCGCTTTATCGACTTCCTTCTTGCTGCGGTAGTTGAGATACGCGTCGCCTACGGCGAGTTCCGTCAGGTTGTATCCCCTATCATATCAAACCTCGATACAACGAACCCGGATATAACGAAATATCGGTTATAACGAAGTAAATGAAAAATACTTTTGCAATAGATATAGTGCTAGGAGTATATCTTTATAACGAATTTTCGGATATAACGAACTTAATTTCGTGTAAGATGAAACTTCGTTATAATGAGGTTTGAGTGTATGTAGTCACGCGGCGACGCAGCGCCGACGCAGAGGCGGCGCAGGGGCATTCGCTCGCTCGGCGAGGCGGTGGCGCTCTCTCTTGCGATCCGCGGGAGCCAGCCCCATGTTTCCGAAACGTTTTAGCGATTTTAAGTTAATTTGGGTGATTACTTCTTGGCTATTCCTGTTAACCATATTATTTTAGACCTTGTTCGTTCGTGAAATCCGGGTTTGAGCACTGCTAGCCTTGTTATGGCCTGTACTGAGCGCTTTACTGCAAGCGTGACCACGCCACATGATATGCATGGGCGACTAGCCGGGCTCCTAAAGTGCTCCGAACTGAAAAGATTGAGACTCGCAGTGCTACATACTATACTAAAGGAAAGCTATGCGTTTTGAAAAAGTTTATTTCGTCGTAGGACACTAAGAACACATGGAAACAGCGTCTACACAACAAGGATATTAACATACACAAATGACTAAGCACAGTATACATGAAACATTTTTACGAAAATCTCCAAGTCCACTGGGTGACCGTAAAACATGCTGCTAAGGACTAACATACACACACACACACACACGCACACACACACACACACACACACACACACACACACACACACACACACACACACACACACACACACACACACACACACTTATCACAATATACACAATGTACATAATGATGTATATGCACAATACGCATAACTCGGTGAACATGTCAGGAAATATGTGCAATAAATGTTATGGTGCATGTAATTTACATAATGTACAGCGTTAGCATGAAGTGGATATATACAAGAACTTACGAGCATACGGTGACATGCACGCACAAAAATAATAAGCACATCCAGTTTATATGTGCTAATCAATCACTGTCTGATAGCCTGGCTACAGGAACCAGGCCAGATGACACACTAGCCGCACACGTCCATCAACTACCGACAAGAAGCGGCACGACCACTGCCGTAGAAATTCCTCCAACCCAGGAAGAGAATGCTATCGTCAGTTACCAAGTTTTTGAATAATCAGGAAAAAAATCCTTGCTGAGTAGCCCTCTTAGTTTCAACCATTTTCGTCCTAGATTTAGCCAAATATTTCAAGAAAAAGTATTTTTTAGGCTACACATATCTATATAAGACGCACCTTTGAAAGTTTACGCACCTCCCTTTTATCTGAAAACGTAGGCAAGTATTTCTTACTCTGAGAACTCTTATAAAGCACGCTTTTCGCTTGGATGTTAAGGGACCGATAAATAAAGTGAATGGAAGTTTCTTGGGGTACAACCAGGTAACAACGCTTGTTGCTACTGTAAGGTCGGTTGCGTTGCTGGAGTGGTAGTATAGTGGTAGTTATGCCTCGAAAGTGAAGCCAAGGATCCGCCATCTTACCAGTGGCAAGATAAAACGTTAGCGGCTAGCGAAGAAAAAGCAGCGTTTTCCTCCCACGTACTACCAGTTCAGATAGTGCTCAACGTGTGCCTTTGAGTTACAAGTTTCCTTCAGATGCCTCAATATCTAGGCAATTTTATTTGAGATCAGCTCATCAATACTCATCTCGATAGGTTACTTTCGTCCTGAACAACGATCCCTTGTTTTATCATTCGCCTGGCGCTTGCACTAACAGAGCAAGGCCACTTTACATCCAGGTGGGCCCCACCTGAAAAGAGCGTGTTCATGATACAAACCAGGGGTAAGCCATGGCGTCACCTTTGATGGCTATGCGTCGCGAGGGTTTCCACTCCAGCATCGTTTTAAAGACGATAGTCTTTCTTGGGATACTTAAACGCAAAAATTTTGGTCTGTCTGTCTGTCTGTCTGTCTGTCTGTCTGTCTGTCTGTCTGTCTGTCTGTCTGTCTGTCTGTCTGTCTGTCTGTCAGTCACCCGATTCAGCTAGCTACAGGGCCAAAGTTTAACTAATTTCTGAACGCCCAGCCATCTTGAACTGGTGTTTGCGTTCATACTTGTGAACATATTCGATCAAAAAGCAAATACTACGCATACCTGAGGCGCAACATGAATATGTAAGTATCAGGTCGTGTGTTCTTTTATTAGAAAATACACAGATACGTAATTCTAAACACCCTAGTGTTTTTTAGGCTGTGCTGAAAATGCGAAGCTGCGCATGAACTGCGACGCTTTGCACGAAAAAGCGCTTTGCCGTCGATAAAGTCCAGCCGCTGGCAGTGGCCCTTGGTTCAGCACAAGCTCATGTTTTTCGTAATAAAACTTTTTGTTGGGCTAGTTGGTACATGCTTACTGAAATACAAAATTTTGTCTTTTTAGACAAAATGCCAAGGGACTTGTTTTCACGCATGAACTTCCTGTTGGCAGCGTGTTGCAATTTTTAGACCTGAGTCTCACTTTCTCGGAGACGCACATATGTTGGGCATATTGTCCGCGTTCACGCAAGGCACTTCTACCTTTTGATGCTTCGCATTCTAAACTTGTCAAGAGGGCCGTTGCTTCCATGTGCCTGGAAGGAGCACTGGTAGAGTCTTGTCCGCATAGAATGCAGGAAAGTTTCAGTAATCAGGTCACGCGGCTGTGTTCAGCTGGCTACCCTAGTTCTGTTGTCGTCGCAGTCTCAGAAACCCTCCTTCAAAAACTGAAGGGATCGAGAAGAAACAGGCAGCCGATTGAAAAAAGGCCCATGGTTATGCCATATGTGCACAAGGTTGCTCACAACCTTAAGAATGTGGCTAACAGGTACAAGGTATCTATGGTGTTCTCGGCGCCCCGCAAGTTGGCGAGCCTGTGCCCACGAATTTCGACTGCACCGAGGCCCTCCCCGTGTGGGAAGAGGCACGCAAGGCCGTATGTCGCCTGCTCGGTTGGCGTGGTGTACGAGATCCCGCTTAGTTGCGGTAGGGTTTACGTCGGCCAGACAGGCCGGTGCATAAATGACAGAATTAGGGAGCATGAACTTTCCGTGAAAAATAAACTTTCGGCACATTTGCCGGTGCACTGTGGTTCCTGTAAGTGTGAGCCCGGGTTTTCCAGTGTTTCCGTTCTTGGAAAGAGTAAAGATACATTAGCGCGTGAAATCATGGAAGCATACTACATTAAAAAGAAAAGAGATATATGTGTTAGTGACACTTCTGTTGCTCTGCGTGGTGGTGAGTTTGATTTCTTCGAATCTTTTTTCGTTTAATCAATTTTTTTTTGTCATTTCTTGTCAATCTTATCGAGTGTTTTTTGACGAGCATGTGAGGCGATGTGCGCGCGCATAGTTGCTACGGCTATAAAATCGCTGATGTTCTGAGAATAAAGTTAGTTGCGAGTGACGCCCTTTCTGTTCTCTCTAATTTTCTTCCTCGTAGGTTTGCGTCTATTTGTATTTCAGTACTCATGTTTTTCGATGGCGTCCATATATCGCGCAGCGCCGCCTCTATTTTATCAATGCCAGCCAGATGCGGCCAATTCAACGTAGAGTAGGCCCTGTCTGAGGCAAGGCAAAACATAGGAGTACAGCATTGTTGACTCAACAGCTGCTTTTCTTGCTCCCCTTGGTTGCTCTGGCCCGCCGCGCTCGCTCTAGTCGTGTGTCTTGGAGCGCACTGACAGCATCTTTTCTGCTTGGCCACCTCCGGGACTTCATGTGGCGGCTGGGATGGGGTGTGCTTCCTACTCTCGACCGCCTCGAGAAGTGGAGACTGGTCCAGTCAGGAACATGCCCGAACTGCTCCCTGCGGGAAACAAATCAGCATGTTCTGAGGCAATGCGTCATTGCTCGTGTCTGCTGGAGGGCCGTGCATGCTGGATTTCGCACTCTCGGAGTAAATCGCTTCGTTTCTTCTGGGCGTTGTTCTCTAGGCCGCTTCGCCTGCCTTCTCATTGTTGCCGGTGCTTTCTGTCTTTGGCGCAACCGCTGCGAGGCCGTTGCAGCAGGCCGTCGCCGTCGCGCTCTCTTCCCGATCCTAGAGCGATTGTACTCGGAGCTGCTATCTGTTTTGTCGGAGGAGCTCTTCTTTCTCGGTGAAGAGGAATTCCTTCGGGACTGGTCTTGCCCTTTTGTGTCGGTCTGCGACAGACGCGTGAAACTTATCTCTCGGCCTACCTGGTGTTAGGTAGGCTGATGTCTCGATTGGTGTCGGCAGAAACGCCATGTAAATGCGCAAAATGTACATATTCATGTTTTACTTGTGCTTTTTGTTTACCCTGTAATGTGCATATGTGTAACTATCTTTCTGTAACAAATTTTTGTGTGTCTGTGCATGTTCTGTTCTGTTGAAATGTTATTGATGTCCACCGTCTGTGATAAGAATTTCTCTAAACACGTGTTACGCGATGTTTTTATAAAATGACGTTAAAGGTCTCAAAGTATGAATGTCCATCTGGGGATCTTTTGTTTGTTGTAATAGTTGTATAACTAAAGCTGCTTCTTACCATTATTGCAAAATGTTGTGTAGTTCACTGCTGCGCGTGAGGTTTCGTGACTGGGACGTGCTACGGCCCTTTTGTCAGGCATTAAATTACCTCATCGCCAACCCTGCCCTACTTACCCTACATGTTCAACTAATGTTCAGCACACTGTAACTGACTGAGTGAAAATAAACGAAATATAACGCAAGTTCGGAACCGCGTATATGCGCCTAGTGCATGCCGACAGAAGCGCCAGTGGTGGCGAACTTGCTCGTTACTCTCGGGGCAGTGAGCAGACGTCCGCCGTAGGTTTGTACGTCGTTGTTCGTGTGTCCCCGCGTCGTTCACGTTTTCAGAGTGAAATAAGCAGTGTCCGACGCATGTGTGTGGTGGCCGGAGCTTCAAGATATGTCAAAAAGCAATTGCCATGTGGTGGGGTGCTCAAACACCTACAAAAACTCGCCCGCAACGCGGTTTTACTCATTCCCCGCGAGGCCTTGCTGACATGCCTATCTAACGTGGTCGGCGCTTCTCCGCTTTTAAATACATCGTGCGGATTCTTTCTGAAACACTTAAGCGCTGACGTACTCACACTACAGCTTTGTACAGTTTGAAGCAGGTTAGCGAGATAATTTCAAGTTGCTAAAACAGCAGCGGGTAGCGCAGATCGACGGACGTCGCGGGATGGCATCGGCGGTGCGGCGCTAGCTCTCAGTTTATTCACCCGTACGTTTGGCGATTTCCTTATCAGGAGATTCCATCTGCAATATTAATGCCATAAGCGATTTTCTTGGTGGCACTTGTTCGGCGATGGCACGTGTAATCAGCGGTAGCAAGATCGCTACATGTGCCGGCATCTCGCCGTGCGAGTTCGGAACATTTAAATATCAGTCCGCCCATACGATGTGTATTTATTAATGATACGTACAGAAAAAACATTGCAACAAAGGTTGAATTTGAAGAACAACGAGAACTGAACTAGGCGTCGCATCAGTGAACAAAACAAACCAAACCGGCTGCTTACCACGAGCTTTTGAAAGTAAAATTTAGCGCAACTTGGAAAACCCTCGAAACACTCACACATTCACACACGCTTTCACTCAGGATACACACACCATACACAGCGCTCACTACACACTGTTTATTGTGCGTGACTGACCTTCATTTATACGTACAGAAAGATGCGCAAAAAAAAAAAATGCCCCCCACCTCCCCGAAGGGAATCGTGAAGAAATGCGAATGCATTTCGCGCGCGCTTCACTCCATTTATATATGGTGGTTGTGGTTCGAAGAAGGAAAAAGGCGCCTAATTTCTGCAGCCCGGTCGGGAGCACGGCGCAGCGCCTGTTTATTATTTTTTTTTATCGCGGTATCTCCGCTGAGCTCCCGCGATGCGAGCGCCCTCACGCGCCAGAGCGCGCTCCTCCTCTCCACTTTCCTAGGGGCGAGGATAAGCGCGCGCGCCCGCAGCTTTTGCTATGCGAGAGAGAGTGAGAGCGGAGAGATAACACCTGCCGGCGCGCGGACACCTCCTCAACCTATCCTCCTCCCCGCGGACAACGCCGGCCAACGCCGGACAACGCCGGACAACGCCGGATGCCTGACATAGCCCGACTATGAAATGCATTCGCATTTAAAAAACAATGATCAACAATAGTGCGCATGTGCAAAGAATCAACAAGCGATACAGGAACCAGCCACCACCCAACAAAGTTACAAAAAAAGAAAGAGATAAAGCCGCTAGGAGCACTAACACCTTGCCTCGAGAAAAGATATTTCCTTTTGATACAACATCACGGACGGCTCGCTAACACAACGATCCTTGTTTTCTTCGATAAAGTAAGCTTCTAATGACAGACGTGTTGATGATTTCACACGGTCGCCGAGTCACTTATGCAGAAGCTGAAACGTGGAACACAAAGAGATGGAGCTGCTTGGGATCCATCGGGTTCCAAGCCTCAAGTGATGCTGTACTTGCATAAGCTCTCCCACAACCTTTAGAAGGTGGCTGCAAGACATGGTGTGCCGCTGGTCTTTTCGGCGCCAGACAAACTCGGCAATTTGTGCCCGCGCATTTGCAATGGCAAGAGACGCGGCCGGTTGCCAGAAAAAACATGAGAAGGCCTTCGTTAAGTGCTCCACGGGGGGTTCTATACTCCATTCCATTATCTTGCGGAAAAGTGTACGTCGGGCAAACCGAGAGATTCCTAAATGACCGGCTTAGGGAACATGCGCAAAAAGTTGAGAAAAACGAGGATAAGTACGCGCATCTTGTGGCACATGGTGCCGCATGTGGATGTGAACCACGCTTTACAGATACGCAGGTTCTCGGAAGGAGCGTGAAATCATCAGCACGTCTGTCATTAGAAGCTTACTCTAAATTTTACTTTCAAAAAATTGGGGGACCCTTAAGCTTCGCCTTTAAGAGTTGAACGCGATAGCGATATCCCGTCCCTGCTGCGTACTTCAATCACTTAGTGCATACTATGTAATGGGTAATATGGTTTAAACCAGGAGAAATTATGCGCGGCAAATGTGGGAAATGTTTTCGAACTTGCTATGCACCCACTACGTGGTGTTAAGGGAATACGCGCAGTAAGGTGTGTGCCGTTTGTAATGGGTGGCTGGCTTTAAACTACGGAATCGTTATGATAGTCACATATTCTGACGCCCGATGGCAATATACGCTTGTACCACGCAATATTCCTGGGATATTACATGTTATATTGCGACGCCTATATAAAGTACGTTTGCGTTTGCGAAGCATGGAAGTTATTTTCACTGCATTTCCAAGCAGAGGAAGTTATTTTCACAGTATATCCAAGCAGAGGCATGGCTGTGTGGTAGAACACCTGCTTGCCACGCAGACGACCCGGGCTCGATCCTCACTCGGACCCGAAAATTTTTATTATTTATTTTGTTTGCATCTTTCTCGATTTTTCGGTCACGGACAAGATGATGATTTTTCGCTCACAACCAACGACGCCGACGCCGGAATTTCTGCGAAACGAGCTCTTTAACGCTATCGCGTTAATATGACGAGTTACCAACTAGCCCAACAACAAGTTTTAATACCACGAGCTCCACTTCACAGCTGGGCTTTGTCACGCTGGTCTGCAGGACGCACCTGGCACGTATACGCACATGGGTTTTCCCAAATTCCGCTAACTTCGTGCACGTGGCCACTTTTGTAGAGGCCCGCGCCTTTCCTGCAGCTGTCACCGCAGAAGTAGCTGTCAGGCGCCAGAACGTATGGAAAATCGCAGCCGCGTACTTCAGCCATTCCCTGCAGCAACGCTATGCAATGCGCCGTCGTCTGCTCGGCTCCCCGAGTGTACTGTCGCCGGCGCCCGCTAGGTGGCTTTCAGTGGCGCCTCTATAGGCGGCGCACTACGCGTATAGAACCAACACTCGCGCAATGTGGTTAAAAAAGTTCGAGAGTTACATGCTGCGCATCACATCTTGCGTACGCAATCACATCCGCACCTCGGGATTTCTCTTCTAAGCTCATTGAACGTCAGAAGAGTTGACTGTTGGGCGAGTTGGTGCTTTGACATAGAAACCATCGCGAGAGCGCAACTAAACACGACACACAAGAAGGAGAGACAGACGAGGACAGGCGCACTCCTCGCCTGTCCTCGTCTGTCTCTCCTTCTTGTGTGTCGTGTTTAGTTGCGCTCTCGCGATGGTTTCTATGTCATTGAACGTGCGCTCCCTATAAAAATCCGCGGCTTTAAGTTTCACGCACAAGTAGTGCCCGGCGATTTCGAGAGCACTGGATACGCCGAAAGGGCATCAAATATTTACGAAGCGATAGTTTTTTGTACGCATTAAAAAAATAAACAAATATAAAGCAGGAAAGATTGAGAGGAGGAAACTTAATGGGTTTCCAACGGTTGGCTTGCACTCAAGGCTAATGAATCCCCAAGCTTTAAACGATTTTACGGAGCTTTGATTTTTTTTTCTCCCTTTTGCTCCATTAGGCAATCGTATCGTGTTACACCCTTCGAAGGTACAATCGCGTTTCTTCTTTGTGTATGTAACGTAATTAAGCTTTTTCTCGGCATATGTCACTTGGGTCAAGGTTTGTTGCGGTGTATATTCGTATTTATTGATTTTTTTTCTTTTGTCCCGCTTCTGAGTTGAAGTTAAAGTGCGACATCTAAGGTATAACAACGTATAACTATTTAACAGAAGCGATTCTCAGTGTTTATTGAGTTCTAGCTTTCTCTTATCCCATCCCCACTAGTACACCTTCCATCCAGCCTCTTCTTCCTCCATTTCTTTTTCTTAAATATCTGTATAGTCTTATCGTATTTCGTTATCTTGTTTTTCTTCTGTCAGGCCTCTTCACACGTAGCAGTTACCAACTCAGGGAACACTTGTGCTTCTTCACGAGCTTCAATTTATCACTCCATGTCTTGTTTTACTTCTTGAATTTATTACTCTTATTCCTCTATTACTTTATTTGATATGCGTTTCACTGCTTTCTGTACCGTGTCAATTAGCGCAGAAACGAAGGAAATGTAAAAATAGTGATATTCGAAACTGCACGCTGTATTTCGCTGGTGTCATATCCAGTGCTTAATGGGCGGGCCGAATCACACGGGCCATGACGCTGTCCTTTCGAGTATTATTATTAATCTTATCATGTCGAAGAAATGTTTCAACCAATCAGTCTTCTTTCACCAAGCATATTTTCCGATTCTGTCACTGCCCATGTCACACAATACACGAAGGAACCGCATATACTTCTCGCGCAGCCCTTGACGTCAGCGTACATTCAAGTGACGTCAGAGAGAAGAAGAAACCTTGTCCGATGACGTCGGACAGCAAACGTCCCGCGTTCCCTTACCGTTAATTTTTATTATTTCCTTCGTGGTAATCTTCCATTTTCTCTCTCTCTTTCTCAATTGTTATTTTCTTTCTTTCTTTCTCTTTCCGCTCGTTCTTTAAGCTGAGTGGTAGCAGTATCTCACCACCAGTGTTTTCTTGCACTTTATGTTTGTTGTCGAACTAGCAGTACACAACGTGCCCATTCCAGCTACGGCCTTAGCTAAATAGGGCTCCGGTATATGTAAATAAATAAAATAAAATGAATAAATAAGGAACACAACGCGTGGTTCCTGGACATCCCATTCGGCAGTACGTGCGCCGATGCTTTTGCAATGTCCCCCCTCGCAACAATCTCCATTTTCTCCTTTACCCAGCTCGTCTCCATTTCAATCTCTCTATTTTCTTTCTTTTTGTTCAATGGTAAGCAAGGCAAACGGAAACTGCATATGGCACAGGTGGGGCCAATGTCGAGGTTAAGGTGAAAAAGACGACCCGGCCGCTGTGCTAGTAATGGCTGAAGAGGAGAGCCAAGGGGGGTGGTGGTGGGGGGGGGGGGGGGGGAGGTGCAGTAGGAGAGGGGTAGTACTAGAGTCATGCCGAATGCACTCCTTGCAAACGAGCTGTCTTATCGCAACTCCGTCACCCGCGGCGTGTTTCCTTTGAATGCTAGGCAGCGCTTCGCTGTGGGAAGTCGTGTCGGTGACGACTACATACACCCCCCCCCCCTCGCGGTAACCGCCCCGTCCCCAACCTTTAATGCACTGCATGGCAGTCTTCGCATGTACACTGTAAGGGGCTCGCAGCGTTCCCACCTCGCACCAACAAAAAAGAGCGATGAAATAAACAAACGAAAAGAAACTCGGGTGATGCATATTTGTCGCATCACATCCATTTCTTTTTTCATTTCTTTGCCACGCTTTCTCTTCCTGTATTCAACATTCGAGACGACGGGGGAAAAAAAAAAAAAAACTAGAGATGACGCCACCTGGTAGGTGGAACCGGCCGTTTCCGGATTGAAACTACTTCCGAAGAAAAAAAAATCACGTGACCCTACACCTCTCCTTTCCCACGTCCTTGCACTATACCATTCATTTTTTACAACTTTTTTCCTCGCTTTTTTTTTCTTTTTGCTTATGGTCAGACGAACATTGCCCGACAGAACACGCGCGCCCCCCTATTAGACGGTGGACTTACATAAACGACAGTGTATAAAAAGAAATGAAGAAGGAAGAAAAGGAACAGGACAAAAAAAAAAAGACAGGGAGGAACACGCTCAATGGACCATTTTCCGGAGACTGCACACTGCGGGTGTGTAGGCACGTGTACGCCTCATTCAGTCACTCCTGCGGCAGCTGCGAAGGTGTCTGTATGCCGTAGTTTCCGGACTACAGTGCGCGCACTGCGTCAGGATAAACGCTTTGTATCTCACCCGGCGTTAAATGTCTAATGGCGGCCGACTATTCATCGCTCAAGCTTATACTACCGCATGACTATAGGTACGCTTGAAAACAAACGAACATCGATATTTATGATGATGATATTTTTATGGCGCATGGGAAACTTTGGCAAAAAAGCGCCAAACCCATAACTTGCGGTCAAGTGAGTTCGAAAGGACTATTCAAGGTGAAGAATGAAATAAAACCATGCTGTCTCATAGGATAGGACTTCCAATAAAGTTCTGTCTGTGTGTGTGTGTGAGTGTGTGTGTGTGTGTGTGTGTGTGTGTGTGTGTGTGTGTGTGTGTGTGTGTGTGTGTGTGTGTGTGTGTGTGTGTGTGTGTGTGTGTGTGTGTGTGTGTGTGTGTGTGTGTGTGTGTGTGTGTGTGTGTGTGTGTGTGTGTGTGTGTGTGTGTGTGTGTGTGTGTGTGTGTGTGTGTGTGTGTGTGTGTGTGTGTGTGTGTGCGTGCGTGCGTGCGTGCGTGCGTGCGTGCGTGCGTGCGTGCGTGCGTGCGTGCGTGCGTGCGTGCGTGCGTGCGTGCGTGCGTGCGTGTGTGTGTGTGTGTGTGTGTGTGTGTGTGTGCGTGCGTGCGTGCGTGCGTGCGTGCGTGCGCGCACGCATATGGCGTCCATATGGCATATGGCGTCCATATCTTGCGTAGCGCCTCCTCTATTTTATCAATGCCAGCCAGATGCGGCCGATTCAACATAGAGTAGGCGCTGTCTAAGGGAAGGCAAAACATAGTAGTATGGCCGGCACAAGACTATCGTCTTTTGACGACATTTGCAGCGAAGCACGCAGATACGCGGCCAATTTTTTTTTGTTTACCGACGGGCACCTGCAGTAGTCTCGAACAATACAAAAAGAAAAAAAAAACACATACACACAGTCTGATCCAGCGTGGATGAACTGTGACATAACTTTACAAATGTAAGGTCAAATACGATTACCATCGCGTACTACACATCGGGCGCGCAGTATACTCCGGAAAATGCGGTACACGCCACCACCCCTCTTGCTTTCCGTATTCGCCCGTGATTCAGTGCGTGCGTTTTCAAGCGCGAAGATTCTGAACAGACTGTGTACGTAGGTACGGGGCTGCCATTGAATTCTAGTGTTTTACGTGAATCCGAGGCATTAGGCGTCGGAGCCATGGGTGCAGCTGCCGCTGCTTGCTTAAAACGGTGATAAGGCTACATTCTTGCGCATCGCGGTTGGCGAAGTCGTTTCACTGTATTGCCGTGCGTAATCATTACCCGGTAGACGAGTGCTTCCAGACATTATGATATGGCACTAAGGATGTTGCTTTTCGTGAAGAAAAGTTTTTTTTTTATTTTTTTTTTCCGCAGTACGTTTGAACAACAGAAGAGTACAGGGCAGAGCGCTATGCCCTACGCCCTCCTCCCCCCCATTTTTTTTATTCAAGGTTTCTGAGCACTAAAGTGTTTTTTTTTTTCTCGTTTCATAGATGTATCAACAACCAGGCCAAGCAGTCACATTGTGGTTACATTTGTTTCAGCGCCACTGTGAGCTATGACAAGAGTTCGATATAGCGAAATTCGTGGATCGAACCGAGCGCGTGCGTTCGAGAAACATTGCGCTCCACGGAATCGAATGGAATACTTATGACTAGGAAACAGAGCCGCACGTTAAGCATGGAGCCCCTCTGGCAAACAAATGAAAATATGACTTTCTTTTTTTTTAAATTAAACGAGAAAACGTGATAGCGTGGGCTACGTCAGGGACCGCTATCCCAAAATCACAAATTTATTACTCGAATGGCAAACAAAAAAAAATAAATAAATAAAAGGTGATGAAACAAAACATTTACATATGGGAACGTACAGAAGACAGGTCAAATGAGTGTGTTGAAATTTTCGTCTTTTATGGGCCAAATCTACGATGTGCTAATGAGGCACCCAGTAGGGCACACACAAGAGCACGCAGTGGATCACGCAGTAAAGCACGCAGTAGGGGCGATATTAAGTACATTTGCACGCTTCAAAATGGTGCCGCGGTGGGCGGGAGTCAAACCCACGCTATCAAGCTCACCAGCACGACACCGCTAGGACGTAACACAACTGAGCATAGCGCGGCCGTTCAATTTCAGAGCACGGTGAGAGGCGGGGAGGAGGCAGAGGAGGCACCAGAGGGGGGGGGGGGGGGTGCAACCCCCCCTTAAATTTCGCCTGCCCACGCGGACAGGACTACAAATCGCGCGCTACAGCCCCGTGCGAAATGAAAAGTGAGCGTTCAAGATGTCTTACCTTATGGGTACCTTGATATGTTGTTGGTATACGCTGACAAGGGCGGCCGCAGCACCAGCAGCATGCGTGTCTTCCCCAGGTGTATCGAAGGGACGTGCAAGTGATATTCGTAATGGTGGTTAACCGAGCTTGCTGGAACCAATGCACAGACACCAAGGTATATGTAAACTGGTAGCGTAACTTCCATAGAAGCCCATGTGTCAAGCAGTTGGCGGCTCGTTGCCACCGTCGCCATCTAGGTCTCGTTGCCACCGTCGCCATCTAACTAACAACAAGCAAAAAAAAAATTATGACGTCAGAACCGGAAGCGGTAGCGACGTCGCATGTATGCATTACATGGCGCGAAATTGAAAATTTTCTTAATTGCTGACCTCTTACATGCTCTTGACACCTACGCGAATTTATTGCGCATTTATGGTTTGCCCGTTGCGTATGCGAGAGAAAAGGAAGTTCAACAAGAAAAACCGGCGACGCAAGGTTGTTTTATTAGCCAAAAAGTGTACCTGCAATATACACCAAATACTTTGCAGACGAAGAAATTTTGATACAACTGTTCACGAGCACAATATCACAATAGTTAGAAAACTCACGTGGCCCAATCTTGGAAAACCATTGCAGCGAGACAGTAGACTTGGGGAATATCAATTCGGGATCCTTAGAGTACAGCGTTTCTTCGCTTAGCGTGTCGCATTCACCGTCACGAAAGGCGAAGGCACGCCGGCCGTGCGCCAGCGAAAGCAGTCTGTAGTAACAGGAGCAGTTATCCACCCATTCTGTGAGCTACTTCAGCTCTGAGATTTAAAGTCGGTAAACAACACGTCAGCAAATAAATAACCGACAGAAGGTACTACATACGCACGAAACGACGCGCAAAAGTGGGCGATGCCTCGTTGACCCGACGATGCACCGAACTAAACACAACCCCTCATAGCAGACTACCCCCCCACTCCCCCCCCCCCCCCCTCCCACCTTTCCTACTATGGCGCTCGACCAAAAAACGAGGCGATCAACTATTTAGCCAAGTGTTACGAGTATTCGAAAAAAAATTCATTGAGTTTTTGGTTTTCTTTATCTGTCCCCTCCTAACCTTGTCGCGCTTTAATCGTACGGTGGGCGTTGATGTTTGTGGCAATAGGTTTCCGACATTTTTCGTTTCAAGTTTCGCGACCGATATAATTTGACCTTGCCGACACTGTGAAAAGCGGGACAAAGCTATTCAATGTGAACTCGCAATGAACCCATGCGAGTTCAAAGACAAACGAGTGGTTTCTTTCTCATTCCCTGCCCTTCCTACGGGCGCTATGTTTTCCTCGCCACTTATTAGGGGCGAAGCTCCTTAGGGCATGGGTTAGTCCCTCGTTGTGCGTCGTAGCCACCTCTAGTACTCGGAGTGCTCACTAGCTGGCGACGGCGCTGCGGCGCTCGCTCCATTCCGATGTGTAGGATGCGTAGGAATGGGGGATCTATAATCCCCCATTCCACTACCACAGTCTACAGCCGCCAACCGGACACGTCTTGGTTAGCGTTTCACACTTCGCCTTTTCGCGCTTTTTCTGTCTTTCTCTAACCTACTTATCACTCAAAGCATCTCTGTCTACGTCTGTCTGTCACAGTGCCTTTTTCTTATCTATGGCGTACATTCTCATTCTCTTTCCCTTCGTCAGAGGTAGGTTAATATAGTACGTACGCCGTTGACAGACCTTTTGTCAGAAAGTACGAAAACAAACAGCGCACGCATACAATCCGGACAGAGAAAGGGAAACACGCGACAGCGCCATCTCAGTGTCCTGGTCCTGTACGCACGCTGCTTGTTTCATTAATGCTTCGTCAACAAGCCCCAGTTCGCACTATTGTGTGCATGTATTTGTTAACCACTGAGCCTGTATTTTTTCCTTAGATATTGAATTTATTTTTCACTCCATTCCACCTCCTCGTGGGTACATATAGAGTAGCAAGTGGGACATGTCTTAGCCTTTCCCTCCTTGTATCTCTCACCGGCTTATCATGTGTTATCTTATCGCAGCGGACTGCAGCTTCCTGCTGGCGAACGCGCAGATCGTGGACTACCCGATCGTGTACTGCTCGGAGAGCTTCTGCAAGATCTCCGGCTACAACCGGGCCGAAGTGATGCAGAAGAGCTGCCGCTGCAGCTTCATGTACGGCGAGCTCACCGACCGGCCGACCATCGGCAAGCTGGAGCACTGCCTGGACGCGCATGCGCAGGACCAGCTCGAGATACTGCTGTACAAGAAGAACCGCACGCCGCTCTGGCTGCTGCTCCACGTGGCGCCCATCAAGAACGAGAAGGACCTGGTCGTCCTCTTCCTGCTCACCTTTCCGGGACATCACGGCGCTCAAGCAACCACTCGAGGACGACGTCTCCAAAGGTACGATTAGATTAGATTGCGATTAGATTAGGTTCGATTAGATAGATAGATAGATAGATAGATAGATAGATAGATAGATAGATAGATAGATAGATAGATAGATAGATAGATAGATAGATAGATAGATAGATAGATAGATAGATAGATAGATAGATAGATAGAAAGACAGACAAACAAAATGATAGATATATAGACAGACAGACAGACAGACAGACAGACAGACAGACAGACAGATAGATAGATAGATAGATAGATAGATAGATAGATAGATAGATAGATAGATAGATAGATAGATAGATAGATAGATAGATAGATAGATAGATAGATTCGGTTACAGTCAAACAATATATGTAAGCTCTACCCACAGCCCGTCACTGTCCCACCCGGAGAGGAAGGAAGGAAGCAAACAGAAAAGGAGAAGGCAGGGAGGTTAACCAGAAAGACTTCCGGTTGGCTACCCTACACTGGGGGATTAGGGAAGGGGAATAGAATCCCACCCGGAGAGTTTGCATAAATGCCCCATGCCAACTGCACTTGCTTATTTAAGTGTCGTCAAGCACGACACTTACCACTCGCGTACTTAGCTATGTGACTAGCTAGCAGTTCACCCCGGCGGGTGGCATGAGACCACTCAGGACTTCTAGATCCCGTGATAATGGCGTCGGGTGACGTGGTTACCATGGGCGTCGGCAAAAGGAGCTCCCATCCTAAGCCACATCTTACCCCCCCACCCAAGCCTCACCAGCGCACGCCACCCCCACTCCGTGGTTCAACACACATTTGCATCCACCCCATCCCCCCAAGACAAAATCCTGCCAATGCAGATGGTGGTTACCCTATCAGCCGAGGCGTATGTGGACGGCCGGCGCCTGGCCCGGGGCATTGTAATAGTCGAAGGCTCTTAGTCCTTATAAAGGATGTTTAATTGCGTTTATAAAAACTCACTGAGTCCCTCATGCATTCGCCAAAGAGAATTTGAAGGCGAAAGCCCCCTTTTTCTTCTCAGATGATGTATTGATCCTCTCCTGCTCCACTACGAAACCTTTCTGCATCTAACGTGGTTTTGCACGGCCTCCTGGATCGGAGGCATTGCAGGCTGTCTGCACCACATTCGGCATTGCCTAGCCTCCGTGATCCAGACACCCTTGACCAAGCGACGATGTCATGTGATCACGTCATCATGTGACGTCAAAATGGTGGCGATCCGTGACGTCCTCACGTGATGAACATCACTAGTGTTGACGCCGGCGGCGGTCAATTTTCGCGTTCGTTGAGGAATCTAATGGTATCTTCGACTGGTCGCCTCCATCCTCCGGCTCAAGGGTAAACGGATACGGCGCTGCCCGAACTCGGAGGCAGAGCACTACTGCGTGAGCCGAACGTGACACCCGCTCCCGGAGGAAAGCCGGCGCAGGCGGAGCCGCGGAACCACGCCACTACAGCGAAAATCCAGTTCCTAGTCGAAGCCGTGTCGAAGCTCAGCCGATTAGATGGTCGGCCGCCTGCGTCGCCTAGGTTACCGCGGCGTTTTGAGCACGTGACTGGAAGCGCTCGCACTGCTCCGTCGAGAGGTCTCGGAGCAGCCCAGAGCGCTCGACGATAGAGGAGAGCGATCGAGAAGAACCAGCCGAACATAAGGCGCGCGCTCCCTTTCAACCAGTCGAACGCAATACCGCTCGCGAGAGCGCTCTAGAGCGCTCTGAAACAACCAGTCGAAGATGGCATAAGGCTTTCACTTTAAAGGGCCCCCCGAACAACATACAGACTCTCGTGCGCTGCTCTCCGTGCCTTTCCTCTATCGACAATCATAGAGTTTCCTATAAATACACTAGAGGGAACTCTGGCGCTAGTGTCTATGGGAGCTGCAACACACGGCGCTTCAGCCAGCTTGCAAATGATGGGTATAGTACACGGATTGGTCTAATCTGCGTTCTTTCGGCTCCGTTAAGCTCCGTGTGGCCTGAATCCGCTTTGCCGCAAGACGAAGTTCAGCAAAGGTTCAACAGTGAGGCTTCGCCACCTTGACCTCTTTAGGCTCACTAATCAAAATCGGCTCACGAAGTTCACAAGGGTACATTCTTTTAATCCAAACAAAACCAAAACACAACAATAAACATAGCCATGCGTTCAAAGCCCGCCGGCACGAAGACTAGGCAAATCCGTGTACTACCCACCATTCCCATGGTGGCTTAACGATCGCAGCGCCAGAGTGCCCTCTAGCTAATTTTAGGAAACTGTATGTCGACAACAGACGTCATGACGTCACCTGTATGATTAGGTGACGTCACGAGCAACAGACGCTGTCAGTGGGCGAATAAGAGCCTGTTTTGTGTTAGCATATGCGCGCGCTTCTTGCGTTTCAACCTCGGACGCTGAGGAAGGGCACTCGGAGAGCTGAATTGGCTGTATACATGAGCCGACGAACGCAGCCTAGCGAAGGAAACAGTGAAGCGTCGAAACGCGTGTAACTCCCCGGCGTTCGTTGTAGATTTGGGCTGGGGCGCCTTCATGTGCGCGCCTCCGTGAGGCAGGGAGGCGCGCACACGGAGGCTCCCTAACTCGTGCACAACTACAACGCCACAACTTAATTTCGACCTCTGGGTGGTTTAGGTGCCCCTTAGATGTAGTCCATGGTTTCGAGTGCTGTGCGCTCTGGCATGGGAGAGCTAATCCTATTTTGAAAGACTTTATGAACACTATGTACAAAAACAAAAACTTAATTTCGGTTATCAGGGGCAAGTACACAGCGGCACAGCTGTGTGCAGCGCAAACTTCGCTACCTTGCAGTGAAAACTCGGAAGAACCGCTATAGAACTGTTTCGACCGACATCGCTACCATTGCACTTTGAACTTTATGGCAGCGGACCACCATCGTTGTCATGGGATGAGCCTTTACTGAGGCTTGAAATTCATTGACATTTCGTCCCGATCTTCAAACCCTGCTAGCAATAACGAAGTGTAGCATGGGCAGCATTTGTCCTTTAATTTAAACTGGGTGAACGACATGAAGAGAGAGCAGTTTGAGGTGACGTAGCGGAAGCAGGTATAGAGCCGACGTAATGATGATTCATATTCTGCTCGCTGCGTCGTCACTTCACAAACACACACACACACACACACACACACACACACACACACACACACACACACACACACACACACACACACACACACACACACACACACACACACACACACACACACACACACACACACACACACCCGCCACGGTGGTCTAGTGGTTGCAGTGCTTGACTGTTGACCCACAGGTCGCGGCCGCGACGGCCGCGACCTGTGGGTCAACAGGTCCCGGCCGCGACGGCCGCATTTTCGGTGGAGGCGGAAATGCTTGAGGCCCGTGTATTTAGATATAGGTGCACGTTAAAGAACCCCAGGTGGTCGAAATTTCCGGAGCCCTCCGCTACGGCGTCTCTCATTATTATAGTGTGGCTTTGGGACGTTAAGCCTCATCAATTATTTATAATTATTATACACGCACGCACGCACGCACGCACACACACGCACATGCACGCACGCGTGCACGTTCATCATCTACCGGCGGTCACGCCTAGTAAGAAAGTGTTACAAGCGCATACTACTTCTTTATCAACTTTCCGCACTAAGGCATATTGTAGTGTTAGTAACGAAATTCCGATAACCTGACCAGGGTTGCCAGGTCGAAAAGACAAGAGATAGCCGTAGAGAAGCCAACTTTAGCCAACGGTAATAAAAGTAGCCAGAAGTAGCTACACACAGGTGAAAACAACTGCGACATTTTCATTAAAATGACCAAATGACTTTCGGGCGAAAGGACTTGAGGTAACGTCCCTTTCGCGACAAGAAATGAGTTTTTCACGATTGCGCTCAATATAACAGCTGCTGGGATCGAAGCATCAGTGGTAGTCTCAGCAGTTAATATTCCTTTGTCACAGTGTATTTTCGTTAGGTTAGCGTTAATTGCTTACGCATTTAAAATGACTACACCGAACGTATGAACACGACGTCGTATGCGTGTAACGAATATGCAAAGGCCACTCAATATCCGGTCATCAAAAGCTAATCACAATTATTAAGCCACAAATGAAAGTTCATTCGACCAATACATGCGAGCCCTACTGGTGCTTGTGTACAATAGCTGGATAAGAATTCGGGAGCGGTCCCCACCCAGGTTACCGAAGCGCGGCAGCCAATCACCTCCACGACTGAATAAATAGTTCCGCTCGTGCGCTCGGCGACGTTTTAAGAAGGCGGGGTCACCGGCAGTCCTGCTCACGACATCAGCGCCGAGTGCGCGCCCGCTGGTGCACTTCGCGTAGATCCGCCTTTGAGGAGGAAATACCACTGACATGTCAAATTGTATCTGACTATAAATGTCTTTTGAAGGAAACGAAGACAACTTAGATGACTGTATACTCGGTTACAAACATAGGCGGGCGCAGAGTTCCCCTTCCGGGGGAGGGGGGGGGGGGGGGTCGAAGGTTCATCGCAGCGCTCCCCCTAATAAGTAAATGTATGGGGCAGACTTTGCGCCCCCCCCCCCTCTTGTGTGACTAGGGGGGCCGGCTGCGCCCCCCCCCCCGCCTCGCGCGCGCCTATGGTTACAATCTAAGAAACAATGGGTAGCTTCGCCCACAAAACCGCGGCGCGCCTCCCCTTCACCTGTGAATTACAGTCACGCTTGTTCCCGCTGGAACCATAAGTACTATTTCTCGGCTAATGCAAATACTTCGCGTATTAAGGGCTAAAGGTTCGTCGTTACCACCTACAACATTACTTTTAGTTGAGCAGCAATGTCAGTATCCCCGATGAAATTAACCAAAACGTTCAAGTTTCGGACCTAAAAGTAGCGACAAAAACGTGCGTCTTAATGGGAAAGTCATCGGTCTGAAACACTCAACAAGCGCATGACGTCACGAGTATGAATAAACGCGACTGGGCGGAGCATCTACGCAAGTTATCTTTGGCAGGGGCATCGCTGACATTTTTTATTAGGTTGTAATCGAGTATAAGTAAAGCTATGGGAGAGCATCGCAAGCCGATGCTACAGTACGACATTCTCGAAAATTGTGCAGCATTAGTGCTTATAGCCGTAACAATGCGTTCAGAAAAATTCACATGGTCCCTTACAAGCATTCGCCCAGGACAGCTGAAACACGAAAACCGCCTTCTTTTTTCTTTCCAGTCGATCGTATTTATCTTTCCCCCCACCCTCCCCAAAAGCGTTCAGCTCCTAACGTGGTTTATGCACTGCCTTCGTGATCCGCACACATTTGACCAAGCAACGATGTCGTGTGATGGCGTCACCATTTGACGTTGTCTCGCGGACGCAATCGCCAATATAGCCACTTAAGACTTTCGCCGCATAAAGAAGTAAGCAATTCAGAGCACTACGTAATCTGTTATGTGAGAGCAGTATAACCTGTCCCTTATAACACCGCGTATCCCGGATACATGCAACAGCTCCTGCTACTCAATCAAATAAAGGTGTGGCCTGTTGCGTCGCGCTGAGACACATGCGCACAAGTGGGAACGATATGTTCACAGTTTCTCCCACGTTGGCGCTTGTAGACGTACAGCCAAGTGCCTTTAGAACAAGAAACAAAAAATTACACCGTCTCCCACCAAAGGAAACCATGTGGAGATGCGAAGCAGCGCTGGTGTTCACTTGAGTTTCCATTTGTATGTTTCCGTGTATGTTTGATTTGTTTGGGGAGTTGTGTATCAGCGGTGCTGCTTACGCTGCTGTCACAGCTTACGTTACCGATGCCGCTACAACTGGCGCCAACGTTGACATCCATAGCACCGTTGCGAAGTAGAGTGCAACGGAGCGAGCGCGCGTCGCATTATATACGAGCGCACAGCTGCGCCGGAGAGAGAGAAACGGGAGAGGAGAAACGAAGCGGAGGCAGCGCTCACGCCACCTCCTCCCACCTCCCCGCGCTCACGCGAGGAGAGGGGGGTGAGTTGCCGCATGCGCAGTAAGGGTGGTCAGGCCGCACACCACCGGATTGAGCTCCGCTCTAAGCTCTTCGCGTCTAAAAACGATGGTTGTGGCGTGACGCTGTATCCCATCATATATGAGCATGTCGAGGAGACGCTGCATTTCGTGGTGTCTTTGGACGACAAGAGAGGATTCAACGTCGGCGACCACGAATTTTCTTTCGGCACTGAGTTGGGTTAAAAGTCCAAATGGTGAAATAAGCTATCTCTGTTTCCGAAGAATATAATGCAGACAGAGGAGAAGACCTGATCGCCAATAATATTTCCCAAGTGTTCGAGCCTCCTCAAGAAAATCCGCAGCAAGAGGACGTTCCTGTTGTACAACAGATCCAAAACGTTTTGGTTTACAAGCGTGTACGGCTTTGAGTTGGAGTTTGATTCGAAGCTGACCTTCATCAATGCTGCGGTAGACGTTCTTGCTTTGGTCGGAATATTTCCTCACATTTCGTTGCGATCTTAAAAAGCACTTACAAACAATCCGGAAAATAGCAGGAAGGGGAAGATGGAAGCTTGCGATGAAAACATCCTTAAACAGGGGTTGTCTGCTCGAGCCGACGCTTCGACAAGTGGACTTGCGTCCTTCAAGGCTAGATTTCAACAAGGTGGTGGCCATCGAATTTCTTTGCGCGATATATCGCGGGCAGACGCACAAGATATGTTCCGTAGTCTCAGGAGTGCCACAGGTCTCGCAATTCGGAGTGTCTGCACGGCCGATGAGGTGTTCTGTTCTGTTGGGACCACCACCTCGTCATCAGAGCGATGTTCTGAAAGCGCTAATCAAGTTTTTGCGAGAGACTGAACTCGACAAGAGACTGTAAATTGTTTGTGAACGTTTTGCTTCATCACCACCCTCCTTTTCATCATCATCTCCTTCTCTCTCCTTTCTTTTCCGCCCCTTCCCCTTTCCTAATGCTGAGTAGCAGGCCAGAAAATGAATTCAGGCCGACCTCTCAGCTTTTCTGCCACAATAAACATCTCTCTCTCTCTCTCTCAAGGCTAGAACTGATTTTCTTAGCGCTAGCGTGTATATGCTTCGTACCCTCTCCTCCATCCTAACGAAGGAGGGGGGAGAGGGAACTGTGGATACGGGGATGCGGGAGGGGGGGCGAATTGTGTGAGTGAAGAGGGAACAGGTGTTACGTGTATTTTTTAAAAAGAGTGTCTAGGGGACCCTGTGAATTTTAGGTTGATGGCTACAGTTTAGCTATGCTAATCACGAATAAATGAATATAGTGACTAATTGATTGATTGACGCCGTGTCCTTTCCACCAGCAGCAGGCCTAAGCAAGTTCGCCCGGCTGGCCCGCTCGGTGACGCGCAGCCGGTCGGTGTTGGTGCAGTTCTCGTCGCACCTTCCGGCCGCCATCAAGGCGGACGCCGGCCCCGGCACCTCGCGCCAGTCGCAGATCGCGCACATGATGAGCCTGAACGCCGAGGTCCTGCCCCAGTACCGCCAGGAGGCGCCCAAGACGCCCCCCTCACATACTGCTCCACTACTGCGCCTTCAAGGCCATCTGGGACTGGGTGATCCTGTGCCTGACCTTCTACACGGCCATCATGGTGCCGTACAACGTGGCCTTCAAGAACAAGACGAGCGAGGACGTGTCGCTGCTCGTGCTCGACTCAATCGTGGACGTTATCTTCTTCATAGACATCGTGCTCAACTTCCACACCACGTTCGTCGGACCCGGCGGAGAGGTGAGGAGACACATTGTAGTAATCCGATGGTACGGTCTAGTGTTACGCTCCTGGTACGGTACACCCCTACTCTGCTCCTGGCTTAAAGGCCAACTCCGGAGGTTTTTCGAGGTCAATGGATCTCAATGAAATTCGCTGGGTACGTTCCTTTGCACATTTCCGTCATTTATGCCAAATTTCAAGCTTGAGACGTGCGCTGATTGTTTGCAAATGAATTTTAAAGATTGTCTGCAAACGCCCACCCGGCTTCCCACAATTATTGGCAACATTGCGTGTGTGACGTGTTGGTTTGCCGGTGGACGGAAGTGACGCAGCCGATGGGTTCGCTAACTTTGGCCGCTACAGCGTATATTATGCTGGCCACAAGGCGACGGTGTTTGGCCGGCGCTTCGCTGGTTTGGCGCACGATTTTCTGTTCTCTGTGGAGGAGCGTGTGATATTCCGCGCCGGCGGGACCAGCATGCCTTGCACGACTTCCGGTTCGTAACAAACTACTACGTCATACTTGGACAGTACACTCGGTTGGGTTTCGGTTTCGGCATTGCGCCTTTTTGCTTATTAAAAATTATTTTCGAATTTGCTGAGCATTTCAGCTATCGGGCGCGTGACAAGAGGGTCTCAGGAACATAAAAGCACCATTATTCTGACACGGTCAAAAAATCGCCGGAGTTGGCCTTTAATGATATACGGTCCATTGTTACGATTCAATAGTACACTCTTTGTAACAGAGCACAAAACGAGTTTCGTTATAGGCGACGTACTTTGTAAACATTCGTCTATCGCAGTGGAATCGCTAGAAACAGAATTTGAAGTGTGGAGCCCTTTAGGGGCCATGGCTGTCGGATGCTGTCAGATGCTGTGGTCATATGCTGTCTTCGGCGCTTGGCGTAACGCAGGCGAAACCACCTATAGCATAGCCATATTGAGCGCGCGCTCGCGCTAAAGTAAAGTCTGCTTCCTCTTGTTCTTCGAGCGCCTTGATTATTATATTAACGCAAGTCTTCTTTCTCTTGTTCTTCGAGCGCATTGGTGATGATATTAAATGCGATCCCTACAACTATGGCTAGAGAAACACGACAACACAAACCACGTATAAAAATTGAAAGAGGAAGGAAGCGAGAAACAGAAAGAGAGAGAAAGAAAGAAAAAAAAGAAAGAAAAATAGAAACAAATAGAAATAAAGAGAAAAAACGCAGAAAAATCTGAGAAAGAGAACAACAAAACAGAAGAGAAACAAGGGCTGCCCAGCTCCACACTTCCATCAGGATTGACACCACTAGGGCGAAGCTGCCTTAATTATTTTTTTTTTTCGAGGGGTCGTTCTTTGTTGGACACAACAAAATGAATCCAACAGTCAGTAAGGCCAGTGAAAGCATAAGGGACAATTAATTGTTGTCCTTAACTGTAGTGCAGTAATTGTGACGTAAATTGAAATAAATTAAAGGGGATGGAAAATCACATTTTCCGCTGGTGGGATCCGAACCTACAACCTTCGAATTACGCTTTTGTTGCTCTACCGATTGAGCTACGTCGGAAGGCGGCTTCGTTGGGTATTTGTACAGAAATACTCAACGAAGTGGACGGATAAGCGAAGTGCCTCGTAGCTCAGTTGATAGAGACGAGATGCGCAATTCGAAGGTTGCGGGTTCGAATCCCATCGACATAAAATGCTTTTTCGTCCACCTTAATTCATTTCAATTTACGCCATAGCTGCTACGCTACAGTTAAAGACAACAATTAACGTCACCTATGCTTTGC
Organism: Rhipicephalus appendiculatus; assembly: GCA_030522465.1. NCBI lineage: Eukaryota > Metazoa > Arthropoda > Arachnida > Ixodida > Ixodidae > Rhipicephalus > Rhipicephalus appendiculatus. The sequence goes on from JALIZH010020097.1 coordinate 30,301, forward strand.
CTGGGCTAAATGTTAATTGAATTCGCTAGTTTGTGTCTAAAAAAGTAATCGCTTCACTGTTGACCCGAATTCCACAGGATCGAATCCCGGCCGCAGCGGCCACATTTTAGATGGAGACGAGAATGCTTAAGGCCCGCGTACTTAGATTTAAGAGCACGTTTAAGAACACCAGGTGGTCGAAATTTTCACAGCCTTCCACTGCGGTGTCTCTCATAATCACATTGTGGTTTTGGAAAGTTAAACAACAACAATTATTAGTCTTCTTCTTCTTCTTCTTATTATTATTATTATTATTATTATTATTATTATTATTATTATTATTATTATTATTATTATTATTATTAACAATGGAATCGTAGTGAGACAATCTTCATTTATTCTGTTATAACCAATAACTCGTTAAATCTGCGTCCGGTATATCGAGTTCCGACTGTTCGACGTTGCTGGGCTACTCGGTTCACAGCAAGCAGACCTTGTGCCTATGGCCAATTTTTCTTCTGTGAGGCCCTATTGCAGTGAAACTTGTCTCTTTTATAAACAATGGTTTGATGACAGCGCACAAGGAACAAATGGTAACAGAATGGCGCTAAAATGTAATGTAAGGTCGTATACTAACGCGCCTAACGTACGGCAATGTGTGTTCCTGGAGAAGGCAGTTCGGTTAGTGAGTGAAAAAAAAAATATTTGCGTTCGTGGGAGGCATTATCCTTGCAGGAGAATGAATGAGAGAATTGATGATTTTTATCAGAGTCCATCGATTGATATGGCATGTGCACCTCAGAAGTCAGCAGTCACAACAACGCCCGATAATCTCACGTGCATTGGAGGCAGCGGCATCCCAAGGGATTCCCTCTGAACTACTCTAAATAGCGCGACCGACCGGTCGATTCCCCTATTCCGGGAGTAATGAAGTTGTAATCAATCAATCAATCAATCAATCAATCAATCAATCAATCAATCAATCAATCAATCAATCAATCAATCAATCAATCAATCAATCAATCTCTTAAACAGTTGTCCTTATAAGCCTCATGCTAGTGCTTGCAAAAAAGAGCATGACAATTTTTTATCCATTTGATCATATTGTCACGTGGTCGTGACGTCGACGAAGGAAACAGTCAGCGGGTCAAAGAAGAAACTGTTTATTTGGCCGAACTTGTGGCCGTGAAACGTAAAGTCAGATTACAGCTATGCACACTGGCACAGATAGCGGCGAACGGAGCGTCGGCCGTCGATACACTGAACTTCGTTGGAACGCGCCGGCTTTTATAAATCACGCGTCGAACATTCTAGCCTTATCACTAGTCGTCGCGCAAGCTCTCGAATAATCTTGGGTGTTCGCGTCTTGCGCGCAATCTTAACAAAATGATCTACTAGAATCGTGAACCTTCTCGAACACTGCAGGCACTGTTTGTTCACAGTCTTTGTGGGCGTAAACCGAATACAGTAAAAGTAAAATAAGAAACGCGCGTGACAATGCCCCCCTCTGAAAAAGCATCGTCCCGATGCTTTAAACAGAACACGTGGGGGTAAATGCATGCAACAATAACAACCATCAAGCGAGAAAGTACAATAATCACTAGGCACAAGCAAGAAAGTACAACAATAAATCAAAAAGTACGGTCCTCAGGTCCACTAACGCGCGTAAAACGGCTTGAGGCGCACGACATGGACGACTTCAGGCCGTGAGCGGCGCCGCTGAGAGTTCGTAATGCCGTCGGGAACGACCTCGTAGTCTAGAGCGCCTACACGTCGAAGCACCTTGTAAGGCCCGAAGTATCGCCGAAGAAGCTTTTCACAAAGTCCACGTCGGCGTATGGGTGTCCAGACCCACACACGGTCGCCGGCCTGGTATTCCACGAAGCGTCGTCGAAGGTTGTAGCGACGGCTGTCGGTCTTTTGCTGGCACTGGATACGCAGACGGGCGAGTTGCCGGGCTTCTTCGGCGCGCTGTAGGTAGGCGGTGACGTCGACGTTTTCTTCCTCGGTGACGTTTGGTAACATCGCGTCGACCGTCGTTGTCGGGCTGCGTCCGTAGACCAACTTGTATGGCGTCATCTGGGTCGTTTCTTGCACGGCCGTGTTGTACGCGAAGGTCACATACGGAAGGATGGCATCCCACGTCTTGTGCTCGACGTCGACGTACATGGCCAGCATGTCGGCGATGGTCTTGTTAAGACGCTCGGTGAGGCCGTTGGTCTGTGGGTGGTACGCGGTGGTCCGGCGGTGGCTTGTGTGGCTGTATCCCAAGATCGCCTGAGTTAGGTCAGCCGTAAACGCCGTACCTCTGTCGGTGATGAGAACCTCTGGGGCGCCGTGTCGAAGGACGATGTTCTCAACGAAGAACTTGGCTACCTCGGCGGCACTGCCTTTAGGCAGGGCCTTTGTTTCGGCGTAGCGGGTCAGGTAGTCGGTAGCTACGACGATCCATTTATTTCCGCAAGTCGACGTTGGGAACGGCCCCAGGAGGTCCATCCCGATCTGCTGGAACGGTCGCCGAGGAGGCTCGATCGGCTGAAGGAAGCCTGCTGGTCTTGTGGGCGGTGTCTTCCGTCGCTGACAGTCTCGGCACGTCCTTACGTAGCGGGCGACGTCGGCGGCAAGACGCGGCCAGAAGTACTTTTCCTGTACTCTGGCGAGCGTGCGGGAAAGTCCGAGGTGTCCAGCCGTCGGGTCGTCGTGTAGAGCCTGCAGGACTTCTGGTCGCAAGGCTGAGGGCACTACGAGAAGGTAGTTGGCTCGAAGTGGCGAGAAATTCTTCTTTAGGAGAATGCCGTTTCGCAAGAAAAACGACGCGAGTCCTCGCTTGAATGCCTTTGGAACAATGGCGGTCTTGCCTTCGAGGTAGTCCGCAAGGCCCCTGAGTTCCGGGTCGGCTCGCTGTCGTTCGGCGAAGTCGTCGGCACTTATGTTTCCCAAGAAGAAGTCATCCTCCTGGTCATCCTGCGGCGGCGGGTCGACGGGGGGCGCGAGACAAGCAGTCGGCGTCAGAGTGTTTTCGTCCGGACTTGTAAACGACGGTAACGTCGAATTCTTGAAGTCTCAGACTCCATCTTGCGAGACGACCTGAAGGGTCCTTCAGGTTAGCTAGCCAACACAAGGCGTGGTGGTCGCTCACAACTTTGAAGGGCCTGCCGTAGAGGTAGGGGCGAAACTTTGACGTTGCCCAGATGATGGCAAGGCACTCCTTTTCTGTTGTGGAATAGTTGGCTTCTGCCTTGGATAGCGACCGGCTAGCATAACTGATAACCCTTTCCACGCCGGCATTTCTCTGGACAAGAACGGCGCCGAGTCCTACGCTGCTTGCGTCGGTGTGGATTTCCGTGTCGGCGTGTTCGTCGAAATGCGCAAGTATTGGAGGCGTCTGCAGGCGTCGTTTCAATTCTTGAAATGCTTCGACTTGCGCCGTTTCCCACTTGAATTCCACGTTGTTTTTCGTGAGCTGAGTTAGTGGCTCGGCGATGCGTGAAAATTCCTTGACGAAGCGTCTATAATAGGCGCACAAGCCGAGAAATCGGCGTACGGCCTTCTTGTCGGTGGGCGGCGGGAAGGCAGCGATGGCAGCTGTTTTCCGTGGGTCGGGGCGAACTCCAGACTTGCTGATGACGTGACCCAAGAAAAGAAGTTCCTCGTACGCGAAGCGGCACTTTTCTGGCTTCAGGGTGAGTCCGGAGGCCTTTATTGCTTGAAGTACAGCTTCAAGGCGCCGGAGATGTTCGTCGAAGTTCGAAGAAAACACAACGACGTCGTCCAAGTACACAAGGCAGGTCTGCCACTTCAAGCCGGCGAGTACAGTGTCCATAACACGTTGGAACGTCGCAGGTGCCGAGCAAAGACCGAAGGGCATGACCTTGAATTCGAAGAGGCCGTCTGGTGTGATAAAGGCAGTCTTCTCTCGGTCTCTCTCGTCGACTTCGATTTGCCAATACCCGGTCTTGAGGTCCATCGACGAAAAGTACATCGCGTTGTGGAGTCGATCCAGGGCGTCGTCTATGCGTGGGAGAGGATACACGTCCTTCTTCGTGATTTTGTTCAGGCGACGATAATCGACGCAGAAGCGTAGGGTTCCGTCCTTCTTCTTCACTAAGACCACGGGTGACGCCCATGGACTCTTGGACGGCTGAATGATGTCGTCGCGTAGCATTTCGTCGACCTGTTTCTTAACGGCTTCACGTTCACGTGTCGAAACTCGATACGGGCTTTGGCGGATTGGGCGGGCGCTTTCTTCTGTTATAATGCGATGTTTAGCGAGTGGAGTCTGTCGGATCCTTGACGACGACGAGAAGCAGTCCCTGAATTGCAGGAGCAGGGCTTCGAGCTGGCATTGCTTGTTCTTCGGAAGGCTCGGATTCACGTCGAAAACTGGTTGGGGACCTCGATTCGTCGAAGCAGGCTCCGTGGCGTCGCTGAGGGTGAAAGTGTTGCTGGCGTCTACGAATTCATTCATGAAGGCGACCGTCGTACCAATGTTGAGGTGCCTGCATTCGTGGCTGAAATTTGTAAGCATTACTTTAGCTTTGCCATCATGCAGCTCGGCGATGCCTCTTGCGACGCAAATCTGACGGTTGAGAAGCAGGTGCTGGTCGCCCTCGATGACGCCTTCCAAGTCTATCGGTTCTTCGCTGCCGACCGAAATGATGACGCTGGAGAAGGGCGGAACGGTGACGTGCTCATCTATCAAATGTAAAGCATGGGTCGCTGGCGTCGTGTGGGGCGGCAGTGCGTTTTCTGAGTTTAGGGTTATTGACTCAGACCTCAGGTCGATCACGGCGCCATGTTGACTTAGGAAGTCCATCCCGAGTATCACATCCCTGGAGCAGTGTTGTAGGATTAGAAAACTGGCGGGATAAGTCCGGTTATTGACGGTGACTCTTGCTGTGCAAACACCGGCCGGCGTTATTAAATGACCGCCAGCGGTCCGGATTTCAGGGCCTTGCCTAGCAGTCTTCACTTTCTTCAGCTTCGTCGCGAAAGGCCCACTGACGACGGAATAGTCGGCTCCAGTGTCGACGAGAGCGGTGACGTTGTGGCCGTCGAATATTACGTCGAGGTCGCTGGTTCGTCGTCGTGCGTTGCGGTTGGGTCGCGGCGTCGGGTCACGGCTGCGTCGATTTGTTGCGATGCCTCGTTGTTGCGTCGTCACGTCTTCGTCGGTCCGTGACGTTTCGCCGGCAGGGCTTCGTCTGCTTCGCGTCGTGTTCTGCAGGTTTCGTCGCGTTGTCGTCGTCGGCGGCCGCGGAGGATCTTCGGCATTTCGTCGTACAGCAACCGCACCTCCATCGGTTGCTGCCCTTAGTTTCCCGGATACGGGCTAGGCGACCGGCCCCGGTTTGGGCCAGTGTACTGCCCGCGGTGCGGCGACATGTAGCGGCCGGGCGACGGCGAACGGGAAGGTCGTCGGGGTGTCCACTGTGTTCCGGTGATGTAGTCGTCGATGTCGCGAGGCCGTTCGCCTGGCTGCGGACGCGGTGCGTTGACGGCGAATCCGCGCAGCCCCATCTGTCGGTACTGGCAGCGGCGGTACGTGTGGCCGGCCTCCCCGCAGTGGTAGCAGAGCGGGCGGTTGTCAGGGGCGCGCCAAACGTCGGTCTTCCTCGGAGCGTAGTGCTGGCCGGCGGGTGGACGGTATGGCGTCGGTGGTGGTGGCGGCGCTGTCTGGCGGCGGAAATGCGGCGGTGCGACCTCTTGACGTGGGCGTGGAGCGGGAGCGTAGCGTCGGGCTGCAGCTGCGTAGCTCATGGCTTGCGGCTGGGGCCGTGGCGGTTCAGAGGTGCCCATCGACTGCTGGATTTCCTCTCGAACGATCTCTGCGATGGAGTCCACTTGCGGCTGCGGTGAGGGTAACAGCTTGCGCAGTTCCTCCCGCACGATCGCTCGGATCGTTTCGCGCAAGTCGTCGAGAGCATAAACGGCTGGGCTGTCTTGACTCGTTGGGCGATTGTACTGGCGGGTTCGCATTTCCAGCGTCTTCTCGATCGCTGTTGCTTCCGACAGGAATTCCTGGACGGTCGTCGGTGGGTTCCGCATCAGCCCAGCGAATAGTTCTTGCTTGACCCCTCGCATGAGCAAACGGACCTTCTTCTCCTCGGGCATGTTGGGGTCAGCGTGCCGGAACAGCCGCGTCATTTCTTCCACGAAGATCGCCACTTTCTCATTTGGTAGTTGCACCCGTGTCTCCAGCGAAGAAGCGGCCCTTTCCTTGCGGGCGACGCTCGTCAACGTGCCCAGGAATGCGCCGCGGAAGAGATCCCAGGTCTGAAGTGCCGACTCGCGGTTCTCAAACCAGGTTCTTGCCGCGTCTTCCAAGTAGAAGTAGACGCGACGTAGCTTCTCTTCCGTGTCCCAGTGGTTGAGACTGGCCACTCGGTCGTACGTCTCCAGCCACGTCTCGGGGTCTTCAAAAGATGATCCACGGAAAGTCGGTGGCTCCCTTGGCTGCTGCATCACGACCGTTCCGGGAGTTGGTGCAGTGGCTGCCATAGTTGTCGCAGTAGTGGTCGTGGCCTTGGACTTTCGAGTCTTATCCGGTAGGGGCCCGAACTCTGGAGGTAGCCCTTGTTGCCTGCGGCTGGTTCGCTGCTCAGCGTCGGCGTCGATGTCCTTTTCACGGGAGTGGGCTTGGCTCACGGCTGGAGGGGGGGCGTTCGGTACATGGACCGGGAAGCACCTCCACCAGATGTCACGTGGTCGTGACGTCGACGAAGGCAACAGTCAGCGGGTCAAAGAAGAAACTGTTTATTTGGCCGAACTTGTGGCCGTGAAACGTAAAGTCAGATTACAGCTATGCACACTGGCACAGATAGCGGCGAACGGAGCGTCGGCCGTCGATACACTGAACTTCGTTGGAACGCGCCGGCTTTTATAAATCACGCGTCGAACATTCTAGCCTTATCACTAGTCGTCGCGCAAGCTCTCGAATAATCTTGGGTGTTCGCGTCTTGCGCGCAATCTTAACAAAATGATCTACTAGAATCGTGAACCTTCTCGAACACTGCAGGCACTGTTTGTTCACAGTCTTTGTGGGCGTAAACCGAATACAGTAAAAGTAAAATAAGAAACGCGCGTGACAATATATTAAACATCAAAATCCCGATTTCAGACATTACATGAGGAGTAGATATGACTACGGCAACGGTAGGTAACATAATCAAGGTGTCCTCCATTGGAAGGCTAGAATTGATAGTTTCGAGCTCTCGACCGCTGTCTCACGAAGTGCTAATTAGTAAAGTGTAATTACTAATCAGAATGGTGATAATCAACTAAATTCAGACGTGCTAGTCATAGCAAAAGTAATCGCTTTGTTTTGAATACCTTATACAGTGGTGTAAAATGTTTTGCTGAGCCACACGATGCCATTCGTACTCTGATGACATCTTTTATTATGCTGTCTGTCTCTCTCTCTCCCTCTTCGTGTCGCAGGTGGTGTCCGACCCAAAGATAATCCGCATGAACTACCTCAAGTCATGGTTCACCATCGACCTGTTGTCGTGCCTGCCGTACGATGTTTTCAACGCATTCGACAACGGCGAAGACCAACAGGTAAGTTTAGGGGTGCTGTCTTTAGTAGAAATGGAATTGAAGACAAGGCTCATCTGGCAACGCGGAACATGAACCTTGAATTTGTGGTCGATTCGCGTTGATGTGTGAGTGGGTGGCGAGAGAAGGAAGGTCATTTTTTATTTCCGGGTTCGTTCAATAATTTTTACAGAAAAGAGACATACGAATGATATGCAGCGCTGGCTCGCTGTTAGGAAATGTCAATTAGCGCTGTCATAAGTTATTTGAAGGATAGCTAGTGTTGGTGGTAAATGAGGGTATGTGGTGTCTATACCCTTTGCTAATGTTGGCGGCCCACTGTATAAAAGCAAAATTGTCTTACTCTAGCCTGAATCCAGTGATGGACATGCTCTTGCATATACATAGACGGCAGCCTGAGTCGGTTATGCAGGAATCTGTCCTTTATGCAGCAGTAAGCCAAGTGGAATGCTAAGCCCGCCAAAACTTTCATCCCTCAATGACTGGAACGCTTCCTTCTATGTCCGCACCCCAGGGCATCGGCAGCCTATTCAGCGCGCTCAAAGTTGTCCGACTGCTGCGACTGGGCCGCGTGGTGCGCAAGCTAGACCGCTACCTGGAGTACGGCGCGGCCATGCTCATCCTGCTGCTCTGCTTCTACATGCTGGTCGCCCATTGGCTCGCCTGCATCTGGTATAGCATCGGACGCAGCGACGCCGAGAACGGCGTCCAGTTCAGCTGGCTATGGAAGCTGGCCAACGTCACGCAGTCACAGTTCAAGGCGAGTGTGGTCATCAACAGATGAGGTCAGATCAGATCAGACAGATAGATAGATAGATAGATAGATAGATAGATAGATAGACAGACAGACAGACAGACAGACAGACAGACAGACAGACAGACAGATAGATAGATAGATAGATAGATAGATAGATAGATAGATAGATAGACAGACAGACAGACAGACAGACAGACAGACAGACAGATAGATAGATAGATAGATAGATAGATAGATAGATAGATAGATAGATAGATAGATAGATAGATAGATAGATAGATAGATAGATAGATAGATAGATAGATAGATAGATAGATAGATAGATAGATAGATAGATAGATAGATAGATAGATAGGACATAAGCCAACAGTATATATAGTTCCTCACTAAATGAGCGAAATAATGTCACAGTATGCTGACTTTAGGTATATTCTGTTTAACATGTCGTAATAACCTCCTGTTAGAATAGTTGTTGCGTGACTAAGATAGGTGTCGAGGCACAAAGTAAAACATGGAATGAAAAGAAATTCACGGTCGAACAATCGTGCTCTCAGCTGGCCTTAAATAATTATCCTGACGCTCCACTAGCATGCAATGACCTAGGTGCATATGCAATGTAACACGCGCGTCCTTAACGCAATCCGCAGGTCCGCTACGTGAACGATTCCCACCACGGCCTAAAGGCGGAGCTGGTAGGCGGGCCCCCTCGCGGCACCATGTACGTGACGTCACTCTACTACACCATGACGTGCATGACGAGCGTCGGTTTCGGCAATGTGGCCGCCGAGACCGACAACGAGAAAGTTTTCACCATATGCATGATGATCATTGGAGGTGAGTTGCCTGTCTTTTTTTGTGTGTGTTTTCTCGTGTCCGCGCTCTTGTAAGGCCATGTTCTATGCTGTCCGATATAGAGTTGTATTGTCCTGTTCGGTAGCCCACAGCTAAAAGATTTAGGTTATGCCTACCACAATTTACCCACTGCTTTCTTCTAGCTCAATCGCTCCCAATAACTGGTAAAAAAAATTAAACACGAAACTAAATGAAGCAATTCAGCTTGCGGTGTCACTTGACTGTTGTTTGTTAATCTTCTAGAAGACTTAAAGTAAAGTAATGAAGAATTCGTGAAAGTCATACGAAGTGTACTAAATGTGCAACTTGCAAAAACCGCAGCAGGTTTGAAGAACCGTTTGTAACGATCAACTGATTAAGGTATGTTAGGGTTAGCAAAGAGAGAGAAGATTGAGATTCTGCAGCAGGTATGTTCAAAAAATGAATACATGAACGTAACCATTCAACCTTCTACCCCCCATATGTTTCCATTCTTTGGTCTGTCATTTTACGTATTGTTTAGTTTTGAGATAATTGCTTCCTGGACAGCCGAAAGAAATTGCACAAACATCGACGAGAAACAGCTGCTGAAAACCAATACTCTAACCATAAGAGAGATGGAGAGAGATAGAGAGAGAGAGAGAGGGAAGATACAGGAAAGGCACGGAGGTTCAGTAGACTATGTCCAGATTGCTACCCTGCACGTGCAGAAGGAAATGAAGAGGTAAAACGAGAGAGAGAGAAAGAGAGGGGAAACTCTGATCCAGTATCTATGGCAATGTGTGAATTTGCTCTATTGTTCTCGCTCTAAATCGTAAACGTTTTGAATGTGCCGCAGCGCTGCTGTACGCGACCATCTTCGGCCACGTGACCACCATCATCCAGCAGATGACGTCAGCGACGGCGCGCTACCACGAGATGCTGAACAACGTGCGCGAATTCATGAAGCTGCACGAGGTTCCGCGAGCCCTGAGCGAGCGCGTCATGGACTACGTGGTCTCCACATGGGCCATGAGCAAGGGAATCGACACCAAGAAGGTGCTCAGCTACTGCCCGAAGGTGCGAGTTTGTATTTGCTTTTGTAGAATTTGCGTAGTGTGTATGTGTGACTTGCGTCCGTACATACATACATACATACATACATACATACATACATACATACATACATACATACATACATACATACATACATACATACATACATACATACATACATACATACATACATACATACATACATACATACATACATACATACATACATACATACATACATACATACATACATACATACATACATACATACATACATACATACATACATACATACATACATACATACATACATACATACATACATACATACATACATACATACATACATACATACATACATACATACATACATACACGAATAATCGCGGTATTAGAAAAAAGTCGCACTATTTCGTCACTTTGTTTATTGCACAAGCTAATTCTCTGTGAGTGCTCGTTTTCCTTCACCTTAACTCATCCGTCCTGTTCATCAAGACGTCTGCATAATGAACACAATTCTGAATGCCTCTTCGGTAAAGCTAACGCGTTTATTTCATCAACCCTGCTGCAGGCTATTAAATATTGAAATTGTCTTCCAGACGCAATAGCTAATATTGTTAATCCCGTGATCGTTAGGCATGAATGAAGTTCACATTTTCAACGTTGATTTCGAATTTTAATGTGGACGTGCTATGTGAGCGTGTTTTATATTGATTTGCCGATACATTTGAAAATTTCTCCCAGCCTGAATTCTATAAACTGCGTATGACCTTTACCACTAACTATTGTATAAGATTCATTACCATACTGATCATTTTATGTATAACGATATTCTTGCTCCTTTTTCATTGCGTAACCTTTTGCAACCCCCCTTCAGGCAATACCACACTTCGGAGCCTGTGAGGACCATGAATAAATACGCACATACAGTTGTCTTCGGGGTTTCATGTGAAGTGTACTCCGCCGCGTCGCGTGCTGTTGTCTGATGTCTCTAGTTGTGTCATCTCTGCGCATCTTCGTCGCGCAGGACATGACGGCGGACATCTGCGTCCACCTGAACCGCAAGGTCTTCAACGAGCATCCGGCTTTCCGGTTAGCGAGCGACGGTTGCCTGCGCGCGCTGGCCATGTACTTCAGCATGGACCACTCGGCGCCGGGTGACCTGCTCTACCACACCGGAGAGAGCATCGACACGCTCTCATTTGTCGTCGCCGGCTCCCTAGAGGTACGTTGGACCAATCAGCGAAGGCGCCTCAAATACATAGTCGTATCTGCTTGGACGTTTATACTAGCAATGCAAAGCTTGCGGGGCGGCTGGCGACAGCTTCGACTACATTATCTGGGCATGTCACGGAGTGACACACACCACTGAATACAGCACCAAGCATAAGTTTGAGATAACGCGCGAGCGATGGGAGGCTATGCTGCTCAGAGCATGTCCGGAGGACCAACTCTGGGCAGTCCGGCTGGACGAAGGCACCACGAAGACTTAGGCCCGTATTCACAAACCAACCTCATGCTTACCTCGAGTTTTCCTCATCGCTCTTAAGACTTTATTGAGCTTGATGAACAAAGTAGGCCAGTATTCATGAACCAGTCTTGTTGTTATCTTTCACCCTGTTACCATTTTAGAGGCATTATGAAGCATGTAGAGAGGACAGAAACTTGAGGAAAACGTGAGGTAAGGCCGAGGTTGGTTTGTGAATACGGGCCTTAGGGTCTGGGATATGCCTGAGGAAGGGGCACTCCGGTAGGGCTAGTCTCCCGTGCCCCACCTCCCTTGACCCCAGCAAGAATACATAACAGTTTCGTCTCTCGCTCCCACTCTCAAATTTATTCCCGATAGCACGCAAAATCATTTTTAGAGCGTCCTGTCGAATGATTTGCTGATTTATTTATCGATCATGTGGGTTATTGACACAGCAAATGACTTACGTTATAATTGCTTAATCACTTATTAGCTAACCAGTATACTGACTTGCTGCGCGACTAATTTATCAACTAATTTAATGACCAAACTGATTCAAAGACTATTTGATTGGATATTTACGGAGCAACCTACTGAATGTTCGATTGGCTGATTGGGTAACTATGTGATGCAAGATCTATTCATGAAATAATCAACCAGTCAGCTTATTTGTTTGTTGGCTGATTACTGGATCATTTGCCTGATGATGTGATTTACTGATTGATATGCCCCGCCATATCGATTAATTGAAGGAATGAGGGATTCATCAACTGATTGATTCATTGGTTGACTCAGTTATTAACTAACTCCATGATTCATTAATTGAACGAATGCTTGATGAACTCCGGGTTTGATCAACTACTTGGCTTTGTGACGGACAGACTAAATGGTTGATAAAGGTACAGAGTTAGGCACTGACTAACAGACTGTCTAGATTGAATGATAAGCTGAAAATGTATCTCATTAGACTCTTACCCATGCGCTTCTTCCTCTGGCCCACCAACAAGTACAACAAGCTTCTGTACCTCATACCAGTATCATTGAGATTAAACACGTACTGTTTTACATCTAAAGCTGATATGAGCTCACAACAACAGCTGATGTTGGTGGCGTAGCTGATGTTGGTGTCCACAACCGCTATCGCATGAAATGAGAAAAAAATATCCAGGATCGAGTGGGATTTGAACCTGCGCCCTCTCCGTGGCAGTCGACTATTCTACCGGAGGGCCACGCCGGTTTTTGAAACGCCTTCGCAAAAAGGCCCTATGCAGGCGTCATGTCGGGCAAGGAACCACTGTAACAGATTTAATACAGCGTGGCAGAAGAGTACTAACCAGGCATCACACAATGCGAATTGCGTAACGAGTGCGCGGTTTAACGCTTCCCAGCCATTACAAAGGGTTCAGCCATAATAATTCATCATCATAATCTACAGCATCAACGAAGTGCACACAATGCTTTACAGCTGTGAAGCGGGTACCTCGCTTCTCCGCAGAATGCCCGAATAATGGCATGGAGGGTGCTTCCCTACATCGCAGAAATTATGATGATTTATGACGTAGTGGGTACCTTGCAAGTTTTCGTGTAGTAGTTGCCCAATAGAGTTTACAACGGGCACTAGAAGGCGCGCTCTTCCAGCTTTCGCTGTGACTCTGCTGCGTGTTCCGAGCATGTCTGGCGTTTTTACTTTTCTTTTCACTATGACACCCATATTGCTAGCACCCATTCATATACTATTACTTACTCGTATACCGCGCGCTGACTGTCGTCTCCTGAATATCCGGTCGCCTCCTCTTCGTGCAGGTGATCCAGGACGACGAGGTGGTGGCCATCTTGGGCCGCGGTGACGTGTTCGGTGACGCGTTCTGGAAGGAGCCCACCATTGGCCAGTCGTGCGCCAACGTGCGCGCGCTCACCTACTGCGACCTGCACTCCATCAAGAGAGACAAGCTACTCGAGGTGCTCAACTTCTACCACGCGTTCGCCAACTCCTTCGCGCGAAACCTACTGCTCACATACAACCTCAGGCACAGGGTGAGTGCACCTTCTTTATCCTCAATTAATTAATTAATTATTTCGTTCATTGTTTCTTTCTTTCTTCATTTTGTTCATTCATTCATTGATCCTTTCTTTTTAATTGACATGATGTAAAAGATGGCACCGCCTACTTCTTAGCTCTTTGAGGAGTCGAACATAGATCATATATGGTCCAACATTTCCAAGCATGACCATAGGCGTGCGCACGAGGGGGGGGCAGAGGGGGCGGCAGCCCCCCCCTAGTCACCTAGGAAGGGGGGGCGCAAAGTCTGCTCCCCATACATTGACTTAATAGGGAAGGGGGGGCGCTCCGACGAGCCTTCGCCCCCCCCCCTGAAGGGGAAACCTGCGCACGCCTATGAGCATGACCAATTCTCAGAACATGCAATATACAACTTAACGTAAGAGTTAAAACATAGCATGACAGTCAAAACAACATATTCAACAATCACACATTTTCATTCATTCATTCATATGTTTTTTTCTTGATACCTTTCATTAATTCCTCATTTTTTTATCTCTAATTAACTTTCTGTATCTTGATACACAAGCTTCTCCATCAAGAAAGCTACAGCTGTCTTCAGTTTGCCAGGTGCTTCGTGGAATAATATGGGCAGCTTTGATTTAAAGCATTTGCGTTTCTGACTTGCCTTTCAGACACCTGCAGCTCTGTTAATAGAGAAACTTATGAAAGGTGAAATAACAACGAAAAAGAGAATAATGAAAATGCCAACGAGAAAATCGGATTCCCATGGTCAGAATGTCAGAAGCGATGGTGTTTGTTTCTTCATCACCGTGGAAAAACGGCAATGTTACAGTTAGCTGCTTCGATTCATAGTTACGCATGTACGATTCAATGCCCCGCGACGATTCCTCTTAGACTTAGCCAAGACACAACGCCTTACACAAACAGCTCGCTGGAGATAGGCGTAAGTGAAAAGTGCGGCAACGGTATACTGTCACGAAAGGCATAATTAGATTGCAGTTAATTAGGACGATCTCTAATAGGTCCGAGATACACCCCAATCATCCAGCGCAGCCAACGATCATGATGTTCAAACATAGTCGACGAAGATGAAGAGGAAAGACTAACAAGTAATAAGGGTTATAATTATGATGATGATGATAAAGAGGACAACGACGGTGACGATGATGATGAAGATAATAATACAAATTAGAAAGAAGTACACCTGTTAACGATGTGAGAGGGATAGAACACTGCGATGAAATCACATTTGAAAGGTCATAGCGGCTAAACGCAGTTGGCAAGCGCAGAAGTGTTCATAACGTTGAATAGGGGAAAGATATTTCTGGCGACTCACTACCTCACATTGGTATTGCTACATTACAAGTAGTCACTGATTAAACAAGAATTTCGTGTTCATTCTCATGCTGCTCATGACAACTCGTGAAAAATACCCAGTGTATCGCGTTGCTTGCATAATGTGCCGCTTCATGAAACCTTAAATTGGGAACAACTTAAATGTACCAGGTTTAAGCGTTCATGTCAACCCTGAGCAGACAGAAACTGGTGGAGGCGCATTTCCTGAAAAGAATATTAAAGATTGTATTCTGCAGTAGAGATGTCAGAGCCAGGCCCGTAGCCAGAAGAGTGCCCTAGCCCCCCCCCCCCCCCGCCTTTGAAATTCGGATGGTGGGGGTGTTTTACCGAGAATAAATAATGAAAATAGGTGTTTTTCAATGCCTTGAACAAGTGCTCCCCCCTCCCACCTGAAAAAAATGCCTGGCTACGGGCCTGGTCAGAGCTAAATCCACTAGCCCGTAAGAAAGGCCTCCGCCGCTTGCCGCGCGGTATGCGCGTCTCCTGTAAAGCGTGCACTGCCGCAAGGCTAGTCATTGTGTGGCGAAAACAGCTTAACTAACAAACGGGGAGCACGCGATGCGTAATTTTTTTCGGAAATGCGTATCAGTGAGTGAATACTTAAGAAAAAGAGTAAAGTTCAATTCACTTACATTATATTACATATGCATATTAATTACTAAGTTTTTACAGGCTTAATACCATAACGGCTCGCTGAAATGCGGCGGCAAAAGGGGGGCAATTTCTGACCGCTGGTGTTCCTACTTTCAGAGAGAAACAGACAGGGAGAGAATTTATTGGAAGGCGGAGAGGTTGTCCTGAGCTAGTAAGCGCTCTAGCCTGCTATTATGCTCAAGGAAAAATAAAAATGGAGAAAAATAGTGATGCGGTGATGAAGTATAATGACAAAGGAGAGAGGATAAAGTGATGCGGATATACGATTCTCTGCCGTCTTGTGTTCAGTGCTCTTGAGAAAGCCTGCAACTGCCCTTGTAGCAGTTTTTTACACTGCCTGCGGACAAAATAGAGCGGACAAAATATTGCGGACAAAATACAGCTTTAGTGTTTCTATTACAATTCCTACCGGCTTAAATTCGGAGTATCCCACTATGACCCTTAGCGTGGACAGTCACAAAATAGACGAACTAATGTATCACACACTTGGCAGCGTTTACAGTTGCGGCTGTGTGCCAGCCCGATGAGGTGTGAGTAGCGCCGAGTTAAGGTGCGGTGAGACTTCCATCGGTAAAAGAAAAATCAATTTTAGGACTTTGCAATCACCTGATAGAGAACTTCTTTATCTTTCAGGAAAAAATATCACACTTGGGCACTCGTGATTTCAAAAATAGGTTTTGTTCTTTTTCTTTGACACGTTGACATGAAATGCGTGACGTGACTAACCATACATAATTTCTGCGTCTTTCTTAAAACGACATTTTAAAGTTCGTGTACTTTTCTTTCTCGAGAACTATCGGGCATAAGCAAACAAAAATTTTCACATAAGTTATAATTAGTGGCATTTACAAAACAGGAACTAGAATCGATAGCCCACATGCATTTGCATTTTTTTGTTATTAAAAAAAACGTTCATAAGTGGCAATTTTAATACATCGACAAACGTAAAAGAACATAATAAATCTAGTTATTGTTCCACACTCGAAATTTTAGTTCCACTTCTGTAAAGCCTTAGTAGCTATCGTCATGCAAAATTCGCAATGCCCTTAGCACATCTTAACAAAGAATTCACGTTTACAACAATTAAAAAACAAAAATAAAAATATTAAACACAATTTGAAACTAATCCCCCCCCCCCCCCCCCCCCAAAAAAAAAAAAAGTACACTTTGGCGAGTTGACAGCACTTCAAATCAACAGCTTTCTTAACAGGGTAAATGTACAGGAAGTGAGAAGAAATGAAAGGATGGGCAAATATGATTACCAAACAATGCAAAGCATATTTATCGGAAATAAAAGTAATAAGAACACATTGCAACAACTTATAATGCAAAATTAAACATTGAATTTCGAAGAATTGGAGATTCACGAGAAATAAACTACGATGAACGCCGGTTTCGCTCAAAAAAAAAAAAAAGAAAGTCTGAAAAACACCCTCCGTATTTCAAGAAAAATAAACTCCGAAAACACGGACCCCTAATTATAGCCTGTAGGCGAAAAGTCGTTTTAGGTTCTGCCTCCCGAAGACGCCTGTACCGATGACCTGGTTGAGGGCAGTAAGTTGTCTCAGATTCACTACCTTATCATTAGGCGAAAAGATCTGCTCACGCATATATAACGGCCTTTTCCGTTCGCCCGTGAAGGTTTCACTAACTCTTAACCTAGAACGCTGTCGTGGAACAGATCGTCCGTCCTTGTATTCATTACTCCGAGAAAACGTCGCCGGCGTTTATGTTAACGGCCAGTGCGCGCGTGCTCTATCGCGCGTCACGCGAAGGAAAATTGCCCGGCCCCGTATAGGGGCCGCGCGGGAACGCCGTCGATGACGCAGCGCGACAACCAGATTGTCCTCGACACCTTTTCGGCGACCGCGCACGGAACGCATACGTGGGGTGTCTCGGCCGCTTCATAATTGCGGGCCCACGCCTCCGTCTCGTTTCCATTAATAGCAGCGCGCGCTGCGTGCCAGTGGCTTCCCTTTATTAAGCTTTTTTATAGCAGCAACCCCCCCCCCCCCCCACTCCCCCCAGCGCAGCCGTCTGACCTGACCCCAAAAATGGGATATCTGGGAATACTGGGAGAGGGAAGTGGGGAAAACGCTTCTGGATCGCTGCGAGAATCAGGGAATCGTGGCTTATACGGGTTTATTCTTTCGAGTCATTCGCGTACGTCTCACCGTTTCGTTTTCAATTTACCTTCAGTCATCCCTGCGAGAGTTAGGGATGTAAGGAGGTGGGAAAAGCAAAAAAGGGAAAAGATTTAAAACGCGGCGCTATCCCTTTAAACGCTCGGCACTAGGCGCGGGGAGGACAGGGCTTGTACGTGCGTACAAAAACAAGCGGGACGCGCCGATGAGGGCCCTTGACCCGTCGCCGGCGACACCCCTGGCCCGGATCACTGGGGGGATGACCGCGTGTGGCTCCCCTTATTATTTCTTTACACATCCGCGTCCCGATTCGGGAGACGGAAGGGAGGAGGCGGCCCGAAACAGGGCCAGGGTCGAGAGGAGAGAGGTGGGGATGTCCTTGTCGGGAATCCCTTCGGGCGACCACTTCGGAATTCCGCCCGCCCGCTTGTCGTACAGGGTGGTGGCGCCTCGTAAGCGGGGAAAAGACATTCCCGATGCATGCATGCATGCGCAGCAGTGCGCCGGCTTACAGTACGGCACGGGCGCGGGCACGCGACGGGATTCTTCTTCCCTCTGTCCCTCTATCTCCTTCGCCATTATTCTTCATTCTTTTTTCTTTCGCGTGATTGTTTCTTTGTCTCGCATGCAGCCTTGCTCGCTCTTCCGTCTTTGTACTCCGTCTACTCCTTCGCTAACTCTTCACCTCCTTATTTTTCCCTCGTGATTTTGCACTCCTGTGTCGTTTTATCCTTTCTGTACCTATTGTCTGTTTCTTGGCTAGACCTTTCTTCCCCACTTGCTTTCCCTAATATCCTCATTGTTGGCTTGATCCCTCAGCATTTCTGTACGGCCTCATTTCTCTTTCCATGTCTTTATCCCTGCCCGCACTTTCCCTTCCAAAACCCCCTTTTCTCCTTTCTTCTGATCCTCTAGATCCTAATTTCCTCTTCGTGTTTTGTTAGAGCGGTCCTTTTTTTTCTTCCATTTTGTTCACTCTTTCCTCTACCTACGTCTTACTTGTCCCTTATCTTCCCTATATCTTCTTTTCGTGCCTTCGCGTGCTCGCATACCCCCTTCTTTCCCACTTATTCCATCTTTCTTTGCTGTCCTCTATTCCCTTAACTTCGTAGCTCCCGTTTTTCGGGCGTTTGTCCGTTTGTGTGCGTGATTACCAACATATACATGCACCAAACTCGCCCAGCAAGAATCTCTTCCAGAATCCTTAACTCCCCTAGCTTCCTTCCTCATACTCCCCACGTATCCTATTTTCCTTGCATAAGAAGTCTCATAAAATCCTTAACTCCTCTAGCTTCTTTCCTGATTCTCCCCATGTATCCTCCTTTCAATGCATAAGGAGTCTTCTAAAATCCTTAGCTTCTCTAGCTTATTTCCTTATCCTCTCCCCACATATCCTCTTTTCTGAGCATCTCTGCACTTTCCTCTGTCTCTCTCTCTCTCTTTCAATCTTTCTCATTTCCTGCCCTACGTCCTTTCTTCTTTCCCCCTCTCTACTTGGACTTACCCTTTCCTCCAACTCATTTTCTCTCGCTTCCTTATTTCATAATTTGGTGCCTTCATATGCCTGCCTTTCTTTTTCGCTTCCCTTATTTAGTTCTTACGCTTCTCCTTCGTAAAAAAAATAAACAACACTGATAGAAAAAAAAATAATAAGCGAAGAATCTCCATTATGCATCGTTGTCTGCTTGAGGGCGCGGTGCTCCTCACACAGTTTTTTTTTATTCCTCTTTTTATTTCTCTTGCTCTTTGTTGTTCGTCGTTCAGGCGAATGCTCTACATAACTCATTTCTGTTTACAAAGATTTTTTTTTCCCTTGTTTGCTGATTCTTCTTACTGCGCTGTGTTTATTATTTCACGAGAACTGCAGTGGCGGCCTCTTGTAACTTTTAACAGATCTTTTTAAGAGTCAGAGGAGTGAAAACAAAAGAGAAGAGGGCTGATGATGCGGGCGCCTTGGCCCCAAAACAAGGCGGCCGCCAAGGCTTTGAGAATGCCGCTTCTCGTAAATTTCAGTTACCACGGTTGTTGATGTTGTCGCTGCTGTTGAAAGTTTTGGTGGCTGCACACGCCTGGGAGTGGTCCGCAAACACCCAGCCATCGCTGGCGCTGAAGGTCAGGTGCCGGTCTTTTGCTATATTATGGAGATGCCTGCAACAGGCCCGCGTTTAATAAGAAATTGCGGTCTGTGTAAACATACAAATATTTAGTGCCAGAGCCTCGAGCTCAACACTGCACTCCTTCCTTCCTTCCTTTTTTAGGGGCGAAGCTCCTTAGGCTGTGGGTCTGTCCCTCCTCTGTAGTAGTAGTAGTAGGTAGGTAGGTATAGGTAGGTAGCCACGTGTTGTGGAATGTACCCACTCCACGTGATAAAGATGACGATGACGCAGTATAGTGGAATGTACCCACTACACGTGATAACGATGAAGTATAAGCGCATTCCGGTATAGTGGAATGTACCCACTACACGTGATAATGATGACGATGACGCAGTATAGTGGAATGTACCCACTACACGTGATAACGATGAAGTATAAGCGCGTTCCGGTATAGTGGAATGTACCCACTACACGTGATAACGATGACGATGACGCTGATGACCATGAAGTATAAGCGCGTTCCAGACCACACATTCTCTTTCTGCCATGGATGAAAACGATCGAGCTTCGCCCACTCATCATCATTCACTTCGTGGATATGGCGTGTTTTTTTTTTTCTCAAGTTTAAAATTGAGCTAAGTTAAACAGAAAGTGGAGGAGTTTGTCTTACGCTGGCTTTGCGGGGCGTACCGCATTCACTCGCACATTATGAGCCCCGTAGCTAACGTCGAATGACTGCGCGCCATCAGTTGATTATTGTTGGTGAGTGTTGTTACTGCCACCTGACGCTGGCTAGTGTCGACTACAATTAACTCTCAACGTAACTTAACGCAATTAGAGCAAACTAAATGTAACTCTAACGCATTTTTCGTATTTCCCGCCAACTTGCTACACATTTTACGTGTATGTGCGTGGGGGGGCGGCTGAAGGGGTATGAACACTCCCGTCCGCATCCTAAATTTAAGTGCGGAACACTTTAAAGGGGCAGGCTGTCGTATGCTGTCTTCTTCGCTCGGCGTAACGCAGACAAAACCACGTATAGCATAGCCAGCTGTCGCATATTAAGCGCGCGCGCACGCGCCAAAAAGAAGTCTTCTTCCTCTTGTTCTTCGAGAGCCTTGATGATGACCTTAATGCGGGCAAAATCATATATAGCAGAGCCATCTGTAGCATATTTAGCGCGCGCTCGCTCCAAAGAGAAGTCTTCTTGTTGTTCTTCGAGCGCCTTGACCATGATATTATGTGTGGAGCACTTTAAATAGAACGCGTATAAAAATTGTAAAAAAAAAAAAGAGGAAGCAAGCGAGAAATTGAAAGAGAGAGAAAGAAAGGAAAAAAATAGGAAGATAATTAGAAATTAATAGAAATAAAGAGAAAAAAAAGACTGAAAAATCTGCAACATGAAAAAAGAAAGAAAGAGAGGAGGAAAAAAAGGGAAAACCGAAGAGAAACAAAGAAGGCTGCCCAGCCCCGCACTGCCTTCAGGCTTGGCACTACTAGAGCGAAGCCGCCTTAAATTTTTTCCTTATCAGGTCCTCCTCTGCGTCACAAAAAGCCCTCATCTCGTGTTTAAACCATATAATTTGTTAATGCTAGAGCAAAACCACCTGCTGAAACTGTCAGGCTACTTGCAATGCCCTTGCAGAATGATTTATTGAAATAATGTCAAACGTGTCTTTTTTTGACTTTCTGTTGCCTTCAGTGGAATTTCAAATGAGATTAAATTTCAAGTCGTTCAATGTTTCTGTAACGTCAGGATGCTTCTCATTAAATCAAAGACCATTACGAAACACCAGCTATTGCCGTGGGCCTCGATTTTATCCACTGAAACGTACACAGAGGTGTACGCTCGCCGATGCTGCGGCCCGGCGTTTATCGATTGACAGGCCCGATGTTCTGTGCCAATCCAGCCCGCTGTTCGCGTGTAATCCTATGTCGTTTGTTTTCTCTATATTGCTCTTGTCGACGCAAAACGCAATACTACGGCCGCCAAAATTCCGTTACAAGGACGCCCACCACGTCACAGACCTTCCGTCAGTTGTCACCCCTCTGTGCTGCTGTCTTTTCTTTTTGCCCCTTCTGAATTTTTTATTTCCTTCTCCTCAACGACTCCCTCTCCTCATCAATGCATCAGTTATCATAAATATAAGTAGCTCGGCTTAATGTCATACTCTCACCTCATAACGCTTGCATCGTCACATGTTTCGTAAACAAAAAAAAATAGCACGGCTTGCACTAGGACGTGCGAGGCTAGGTCACAGGCTCACAGCAGAGCTGGTGGACACCTGGCTGGTCTTGGCTTGGCTAGGCTTTTACCCTCTCACCTCTCTCTTTCCCACCCCTTGCTATACTATACCATAAATGGCTATGCTTGCTCTCTCTTTTTTCTTTCTTCTTTTGAGTCCGTGTTTCTCTGTCTCTTTCTCTCTATGTCTGTTTGTTTCTTTCTCTTTCTGCCTTTTTCTGTGCTTCTTCTTTTTCTTTCTCTCTTTCTTTCTCCTTTTTCTTTCACTCTTTCTTCCTTTCTCTCTCTCTATGGAGTCGTTCTCTCGCCTTCTGCATTTTTTCACTCCTCGTCCATAACAGCTCTGCTGTAAAACTCCTATAGCGCGTATGTGCCGCAGGTTTTGGGTACGTCACACTACTCACCATAGCGGTCCATTAAAGGTTAAAAAGGGAACACACGGGCGGCAAACATCGATTCGAACCCGCACGTTTCAGCATCTCTTGTTAACCATCTGTACAGAGTGCTTGGGTGGTGAATGAGCGGAGGCCGGTTCATGATGATGATGATTTTATACCTACGACACACGGCAAACCTTGACCGTAACGGGTCTGCTGTAGAAAAAAAAAAAGAACATTTGTGCGTAAAAGTTCCGAGTCCGACGACCAGAACTCTTCCCTGGTCGGATTCTTGTGGCACGTACTAGCGCGCTATACATCCAGCCAACGCGGCTCATGCTCGTGATTCTGTGTATCTCTCTTTCCTTCTCTTCTTCTGTCTCTCTTTTCCTCCCTTTATCCCTTCCCCCAGTGCAGGGTAGCAAACCGGACGTGCGTCTCGTTAACCTCCTTGCCTTTCCTTGCATCTCTCTCTCTCTTAATGAATGTTCACACAATTGCTGACCAGTATGTGGGTGGCACGGCCATTGACAGGCAGCTCATTCTACCCTTAGCCGTATTTTCCCTTGACATGTAATGGGTCGGAAATAATAAAAAATGACAGTGAATTTAAACGAAAGCGGCAAGAGGAACTAGAAAACTCACAGTCCATTGTGCCATTCACCAAAGATGACTAGAAGGGGAAAGCCACCTTCATAATGTTTTCAGTCAATCCACTGATCCCGCCCCGCGCACCTCCGAAGGCTTTTTGCATAACGCGGTTTTGCACTGCCTCCGTGATCGGCACACCTTTCACTAAGTTACGATTTCATGTGGGGACGATATCATGTGACGTTACGATGCGTGACGTCATAAGGACGTCACAAATTTTGGTGATCTGTGACATGAGGACGTCACATGGTGACGTCATTGCATGATGATGATTTTTCGTAACAATCGTGTTGCCCCTACGCCGCAGGACGCCGACGGTCAATGCTCGTGTTTAATGGGGCATCTAGTGCTTTCGCTATAATAGAGAGTTTTAGAACACCCTACGCAAAGCTTGCGGGCGTTGCGAGCGTATCGTTAGCGTTCGTCACTTAACGGGAGCCCGCAAGAGGTGAGCCTATGACGCATGCGCAACGCTAACGCAAAGCCTTGTGTACGCTATTCTAAAACTCTCTAATAACTCCGCTCAGGCCAATTTCCGCACGGCCATTCACAACAGAGGTAACTAGACTTCACGCAGTATGGTTCCGTCTAGTACAACCTCTTTCTCTACCTCGTTCTTAGTATCGTAATCAATTCTTTCTCTCCTCCCATCGCGTAGCTCATCTTCCGCAAGGTGTCTGACGTGAAGCGCGAGAAGGAGCTCGCCGAGAGGCGCAAGCACGAGCCCCTCCAGGAACTGTCCCAGGACCACCTGGTGAGGAAGATATTCTCCAAGTTCCGCAAGAACGGCTCGGCCAGCTCGACGGCGACCACCCCGGCGGGAGGAGGTCCCACCATGGGGGACCACGGCCGCGCGCCCTCCTCGCCTCTTGCCATCCTACCCTCGCCCGACGTCGAGAAGGGTGCCCTGGTGCGTTCCTCCTTTACGATTTAGAGCACTATGCATTGTTTGCTATGAGGAAGAGTAGCTTAGACCGCTAAGTTATTTGTTATACCCGTGCCACACGGGCACAGAAAATGACATTCGGTAGTGAAGTCATTCAGTTCCCGAATGACATTTTTTTTTCGGTGGAGCTGCTACACGTCCAAACTGAATGACATTTGACTTGATGATGTCGATCACATTTTCTTCTGTAGTGAGCAACTGTAGAGTAGTAATAAAAAAATAAACACGCGTTTACCAGCTTGATATAGGTCCGAGAATAATTAAATGTAGAAGTAAGCACATTACGCTGCCGTTAGCTTTAGCTCGTTGCTTTGTTTCACGGCGTTGCAAACGACCGTAGCAAACTACTCAGATCCACAGCGTTAAAAGAAAATGGCGCCTGTCGCATTGAAAATACAGCGTCTACCAGCTGAAGAAGTTCGTGGAGTGATTAGTGTAAATAAAAGACGCGAAAAGTTTGTTTCCAGCTGAATAGATGTCATTTTATATAATTTAGGTATATCACACTTCGTCAGCTGCGCCGTCGAGAGTATGCATTTCTCAGTCGAATGAGTTCTGGCGAAGGCGTTTGGTGACGAATGGCATTTGGGCGAATGTCATTTCGTTTGTCCGTGCGGCACCACGCAAATGGCATTAAATTTGAAGGCATTAGGGAGTAAATGCCATTTTCAGTGCCCGTGTGGCACGGGTATTACTCAATTAGAGTAGTACGCCGTTCCGACTCACGGACGCAGTTTCTGTGCATACCAGATTACAGCATTATGTGCAGACGTTGCAACGCAATTAGTGACGCAGATTTTACCATAGAGATACGCATTTGTGCTGCAGGTTTCGGGTCAATAACTTCAACGTTTCCGAAAATTTTATTGGATATCCCGAGTTCAGTGCTCGGAGAAACGAACTATTTCCGAGACGAAGGATGAACTTTTACTTCTCAATGAGCCTATATATTTGCGTTAGCAGCAAAATAAAAGAACGTGTTTACGGTTTCTTTCCCATCTTTATATCGTATCACTCTATCTTTTGCTTTATCTTGACAAGAAAGTTATTGTATGTATACCCTTTTTTTTTTTTTCTCTTACAACTGCTTTGTGTACACTTTTTATTTGCATACTCTCGCCTCTGTGTTTGATTGCACATGTGCTTCATTATGCAAGAGTGATTCCACACAGGATATAAGTGCCACTATATTTTTGTTTTATGCATGAAACTTTTTGTGCATTGTTCTACAATTACCCCCCCCCCCTATGTAATGCCCAACGGGCCTTTATGGTAAATAAAGGGGAAAAAAATTGCGCTATAGGAAGACTTGCTGCTCACTAAGTATGGGCTCACATCTGCGCCTTCATATCTATTCACTGAAACAATTTTACGGCGTTGCTTCTGGTTAGGAGTGCCTTTCAGGAAATCAATGGGCATGTGGTTCGCTTGCCAGAATTTACACATAGCACTACACCTCGTTGGTAGGTTTCCGTCCAGTACAATTTCCCGGTGCCAACGTTCGCGATGTCGCTACCAAACAAAGCTGCATGACGTTTTAGTGGATTCGTATAGTACGCTTGCTGAGAGAGTACGTTATTTCCCGCACTTTTTGTCAAAGAACGTATCAGCGAGGTTATACTCTTATCATGCTACAAAAAAAAAGTAGAACAATGTGGCTTTAGTACCGTGTCAGTGAAGCGACACATTTAGCGAATAGGTTGGGTAAGTTGACTCTGATCATAAACATGGAGGTGTTTGTACAACCCCATGGAATGAGGCGTGCTCACGAGGGGGGGGCAGAAAGGGCGGCCGCCCCCAGGGTTACCTAAGAGGGGGGGGGGGGGGGCGCAAAGTAGGCCCTACACATTGACTTAATAGGGGAGGGGGTGCTGCAACGAACCTTCGCCCCCCCCCCCCCCCTGAAGGGGAAACCCTGCGCACGCTTATGAAAACGGGTAACCTTTTTCGGAATCATAACAGACATGCGGACAGTTTCAGAACTAACTTTAAAGAGGTTGCTTCGCTAATATTTCGTTGGTTCATGAGAGGTTAAGCTAAGCCCATACATTCTCGATCCCGGAGGCCATGGTTGAACGTCCGACCTTCTCCATGCCCAGGTCCGTCCGGCGTCCCAGGTGCCCGCAATCGTGGCGAGCAGCCACGACGGCACGGCGCCTCAGCCCCCGTCGGCGCCCAAGGTGGTGCACATCTCCGAGGCTCCGCCCACGTCTACGCATGCGCCCAAACTGTCCCGCTGGGCAGCGCTGCGATCGGACTCCGTCTCCACCGGCGACAACAAGGAGAACCAGCCAGCGGACAACGCACAGCCGCACCAGGTACCCAGACATACACTCAATTTAGATAGTTGTGTACATTGAATGCTATTAACGATCGTGCTAAATAGACAAAAGAACGCAAGCGTTCAGATAAGAGGACAAACAAAGCGTAGTATTTAAAGCGGATAGTTGGGTTAGTTGGAACCTCGAACACGACATTAAGCCTTACCGAGAACCATACCCGAACGAGAGTTTCTGTTCAAACGAGCCGAACTCACTCAAATGGTTTCTGAACACGCTTTAGCCCAGTTCATCCCCAAGGTCACACTACAGGAGGCTCCTCTATGACATCGTTCTCACGGCACGTAAATCACCACGTATTTGTGCCCGGTGCATTCGATGTCCCTTGTGATGACAATATTGAACGTTGCCACCACAGGTCATCGTCAAGCCGACGGTGCCGGCAACCGCTCCCGCGACGCCATCCATCAAAGAACAGCCGGCCGCCAGCACCGCGCTGGCTCCTCCGCCGAGGCCCAGCGCTCCCGGAGGAAGCGGTCAGCCTTCCAACGGCGGGGCAACCTCCGGCACGACTCCGCTTCGAGGCTTGTCCAAGTGGGCCAAGAGCATGAGCTCCAAGCACGAGACCATCGAAGAGACGGCCGAGCCGGAGACCTCTAGTCCGGGCAAAGGCAGCGAGAGCGAAGAGGGCCCTCCACCTCGTCAGCACCACCCGCAACAGCAACAAGTACAACATCAGCACTACCAGCAGCAGCCTCCTCAAAGGCCTCCACCTCTGCCACCGCTTGAGGCGCCGCAGGCGCCGTCTCAGCCTTCCGAAAGCCTCCTGTCTCCGAGGGCAGGAGGCGGGCGCGACTACCAGCAGCTCCTTGCCAACCTGATGGACATGAGGGTCGACCTCAAGATGGAGATTCAGAGGCTGCACACCAAGGTGTCCAGGATAGACGAGCACCTCATGGAACTACTCAAGAGCGCCGGAAGTGGCGGAAGCGGACCTTCCTCCCCTCCGAGGGGCGACCCACCGCCGGAGGGCTGCGGCGACGTAGCGGGTGAGGGGGCGACGACGACGACGTCGTGCTCTTCTTCCAGGCGTGCCGGAGGCGGCGGGAAGACTTCTTCGTCGAGGCAGGACGCCTCGGATGGCAAGAGCCGCAGTCACTCGCTCAAGCGCAAGTCCAGCCACAAGACGAAGGACGCCAGGGACTCTAATAAGACGTCGGCCGCCCCCGCGGACTCTTCGGCGGCGGTGCGTGCCATGCTTGAGAGTGAGATCGCCGAACAGGACACCGAGTGCGGTACACCGGGAAAGGACGTCGCCTCGTCTTCGTCGTCGCAGCAACAGCACGACAAGCAGCAATAACGCGACGCCGCTACCCCACGTGCATGTCATCTTGTGGTGTGTGTGTGTGTTTGTGTTATGACGACAGGTGTGCGAGCCGTCGGTGGGTGGCATGAGGACGACGCGACCGTTGTTTTTCGTTATTCTTTTCTTCTGAGAACCCGAATAGATTTAGCGCGCCGTTATTGCGTGAGCGGTAGTCTTGAAGGAAGGAAAAAGTCAGGAGGAAGCGCGTAGCCTTACACGATTGAAGCCAAACGCAAGAAGGAGCGTCGGCCCGACACGTGATTGACACGTCAGAGCGCACGCGCAGTGCGGGCAAACCTGCGGTGCTATCCCGGACATGTCAAACTCCGTCTTACTGTCAGATTTTGTAATGGCGGCATTGTTTAGCCTAATGGCAGCAGCCGTAGCAGCCCTCGGTGCCTATCAGAGTTGACCAATAGCGGAATTCGCCAATGTTCAGGATAGCACTCCGGTACGCTGTTTTTTAGAGGTCACGTGACGGGCCGATGTACTGCGAAGTAATAGCGAAGGAACGTTCGTTCGCTTGCAAACGTTGGCTGCGTGGCGCAACGCTGTCTCACCTAGCTTATTCGTTCCTCTATGGCGGTGACGTATTCGCTGTTTTTGTTATAGAGGGCGTTGCGGCGGCGCGATCTGATGACGAGGGAGCAGCTGCAAGAAGCACCTGGGCCCTTTCCTTACGTTGCCCCCCGTTTCGGTGCTCCTGCAAACTCTTGTGGCTCTCTGGGGATTTAGTCTTTTTGTCATTTGTATGGGACGCTGACTCTGGTATCAGCCCCACTGTCGGACAGGTGCAAGGAGGATATCCTCCTTGGGCGGGTGAGCCCGAGTGGTTTGATCGAAACGAGTGGTTAGATCGAAACGAACCGCAAACGCTACAGCATATACTGCCTCTTACCGCTCTTCCGCGGCTCCGGTGGCTTGCGCAGCTCAATCGTCATCGCGTCGCAATGTTGAGGGCCCTCAGTGACGTCAGCGGGGTGTCGCCATGTTGCTTGAACCGCGAGTATACTACGCGCGTGCGTGACTTGTTGGCTAGTATCCTGAGATTTGTACCCGAGCGAAGACAGGCGCCACGCCAGCGAAAGGCACACGCCACACTGCGCTGTGAACTCGTTCTCTCCTGCACTCGTTTTTGCCGCGTATACGCGTGAAAAAAGCTAGAGCAAAGCTGTGTATCCCAAGGCAAAACCGAAATTCATCCGTCCTATGTGCGCAAACAATCCTACCGCGTATGTGCCACAGATATTGATCACGCCCGGCTACTCACCACCAGTCCACTAAGAATAAAAAAAAAAGGAACACACGGGCAGTAGAGATTTCTGTACAGACGTAACGAATAATTGAGAAATACTTTAACGAACCGCCGAGATTCATTCAGTGACAAAAATCCGGGCCACACGTTTCAGCTTCGTTGGTTAACCATCTGTACGGAGTGCTCAGGCCGGGATATTTTATTGAATATCTCCAATAACATCTCAGAGGCGAAGCTTCGCACGCCCAACGTACGCCTACACGAGTGACCACAGTGAATTATTTTATGCGCAATAATCATCTCACGAGTGCTTCTAGGCCTTATATTTGTAACCTCAGTGTTAACAGTGAAAGGAAAGCATGCAGTTCTACAGCACAGCAAGGAAGTGCGTTCTTTATTATGTCCGCATCACTTTTGCGGTGCGCATTGCAGCACTAGACGACTGGATATCAATAGCCTGCCTCTAATCAATCATTATTAAATGTAATAACATCTTAATATTTCACCTGTCTGCCTTAGTACACA
>JALIZH010020098.1:5000-29401 GCA_030522465.1 Rhipicephalus appendiculatus
CTTACCACACTGGGGCAGCCGAAGAAACGGATTTGAAAACAATAAATCAACTTTGGAACATAATGAATAAACAAGGACATAATCATTAATACAGTAAGCATATAATCACAAATTACAGTAATGACATAATGACAATCTTGACAATCTTATTCGATATGTCACTTTCGTCGGCAACAACGATATCCTATTTGGGGAATAAGCTAGCGAACACATTAACAGGAAAAAAAAAAACTTCATCTCACCGCGGGCACCACCCAAAAATAGCATGTTTCCGGGGTAACGTGTGGGCAAGCGCTGGCTTCACTTTTGCCGGTAAGGCGTTGCGAGAGCTTCCGCACCAGCATCTTTTTTAATGCGAAAACATTAGATACCTCATCAAACGCAAAAATTGACCACCGGCGTCTGCTTCAAAACGAGTGTTGCCAAAAAATCATCATCACATGATGACTTTATCCCATTAAATCAAATGATGACATCATCACATGACAACATCGCTTGGTCAGTGGTAATAGTAATAATATCTGGGGATTGACGTCCCAAAACCACGATATGATTATGAGAAACGCCGTAGTGGGGGGCTCCGGAAATTTCGGCCATCTGGTGTTCTTTAGCGTGCGCAGACATCGCACAGTACACGGGCCTCTACCATTTCGCCTCCATCGAAATGCGACCGCCACGGCCGGAATCGAACCCGCGACCTTTGGGTCAGCTGCTGAGAACCGTAGCCACTGTTCCACCGAGGCGCACCTTCACAAGCGAACGCTCCGTGTAACTTGTGGAGTTGGCTACACCACCTCAGACGCAGCACAACACTGTTGCTTCGTAAGGCCAGGAAGTACGATGCATTAATTTTGTGACGCGCAACACCTATACGCAGTTGCTCCGTAATGCTGTTTAGAAAAAATTTATTTACACTATGTATACAGAGCATAATTTATGCGTTACATATCAGTGTTCAGGGAGACATGTAATTGTACATTGCAAAAACTAACACTTTCGCGTAGGGCAAATAGCAGAAGTCTGATTGGGTACCTGCATCCGCTAATTTTGTGACGCGCAACACCTATTAGTACTTGAGCTAGTTTGTTCATATTCCGGTTCACATTCATGTGACTGGTTTCTGGTTGGAAACTTGACATTTCCGTTAAATTCATGTAACGTTCTCGACATCAAAGATCAGGCATACGCAGTATTTTAGGTAGGGACCACGAACCTTTAATTTCTAATTTACCTGGTGCTCACATTAGCAGCGAAAAAGTCTTTACGGTTTGAATGGAAACCATAACTCGACTGTCTTTTCCAAAGGCACGCCCGCGGCAATTCTGGCGAGAGAGAGAGAGGTTGATGAAAGACGAAGAAATAAAAATGCCCCCCACCTCCCCGAAGGGAATCGTGAGGAAATGCGAATGCATTTCTTGCGCCGACACCGACTTCTGCCATCGCCTTGAGAGGCGCCCAGCCAGCGAACGGTCGAGAGTGAGGCGCGAGCGGACGGGAGAGTGGGGCGCAGGGAGGAGAGAGAGCGAACGGCGAGAGAAGCAGCGGCGAAGCACTGCACCTACCCTCTCCTACACTCTCTCGCACCACATGCTCCGGTTGCTAGGGCCGAGGATAAGCGCGCGCGCCCGCAGCTGTTGCTATGGGAGAGGGAGTGAGAGCGGAGAGATAACACCTGCCGGCGCGCGGACGCCGCCGGATGCGCCTGACATAGCCCGACTGACAAAGCCCGACTAAGAAATGCATTCGCTTTAAAGGACGCTATTTTCTGCCTCCCGTCGCGGTTGCACGGCTCAGCGCCTTTGGGGATGTGGAGCGGGAAGTAAAGATCACAGCAAGAAGAGAAGAGAGAAAGAAAGAGTGAAAGGCATGGCAAGAGACAGTCTTGTCAGCGCAGACGGTAGCACGAAACCGGAGCGTTCGTCTAAAAGGTGGCGAGGTCCGCAGAAGCAGAGCACCCGACGAAGGCTCGGAGGGCTTGTATCTTCGAGCGTGCGGGAAAAAGAACTGTGATTAGTTTTAACCGACTATGGAATCTCTCTTCGTGCAAGATACTAATCATACGCTCAAATGCACACGTGGACAGCGTACCAGAAGGGTACACGCAAGCAGCTTGCGCGATCTGCCCGCTGTTTAAAGGGCGATATTCCACAATTTCGCTGAATCGTAAACACAGGAACTTTTGTGTACGAGTTCCGAAGCGCGCAATTGAAACGTCTTCTTTCGTTTAAAGAACCGCTAAACAGCCTTTGAAAATACAACGAACGAGCGCGTTATTCACTCCTGGTTTTGCCGTCTTTTTCGGCCCAATTCGTGATGTCGCCAGTCTGTTCACGTGAGGTCATGAGTAATCAAGCTATCGATTAGTTACTGTACGAGATATATTAGTATTTGAAATATCTCCTACCCTGCTTTGTCATGCAGTCGCACGCCCGTTCTCCCTTGTCCCGCATAACTATCGTGCGCGGTCAACTGATTTCACTTCGTTTCATGCGTGTACGACAGGCGACGAACTTTCTTAAACTGCGCGAGAAGACGAGGACACAAGTAAGAAAACATTCAGAACACCACCAGCGCAGACTGCCAACTGTTTATTTTCTGGAAAGCAAGGAACAGACATTTCAAGCAGGAACCCGTACACGTGACCAATCTTTTCAATCTCGCATGTAC
Source organism: Rhipicephalus appendiculatus (assembly GCA_030522465.1). Taxonomy (NCBI): domain Eukaryota; kingdom Metazoa; phylum Arthropoda; class Arachnida; order Ixodida; family Ixodidae; genus Rhipicephalus; species Rhipicephalus appendiculatus. The sequence continues at coordinate 7,668 of JALIZH010020098.1, forward strand.
CGACAAAATTACTATCATTGCTGAATAAGAGTGTAGCCCAAGATAGCGGCCAAACGCAGATCGGAAACGCTTGGCACCAACCTCGCTGAGCATTGCGCATGTGAAAAAGCAATCAAAAACGAAAGAAAAAAAAACGAGCAAACAAAAAGGCAGTTGTTACATAACAAGATAACCTGAACAAAGTGGAAATGAAGATGACGTAACATCGCCTGGTGAAAACAAAATATTTAACGCTCAACAAATGTATAAGTAAAACACACGAAAACCTACAGGTATGGCAAAATGAGATACAACAATTAACAGGAGTAAAGCTGAGGGCGACAAAATTAAAAGCAATCAAGTAAAACACTAATACCCCTCCGCACATCTGGCGCTCACCTTACTTTTGCTCACTATACATTTGTTGTGGTTTCAAGGGCGACGATGCGGGCATTGTTTTAAAACAACTGTCCAAAACGGCTTCTCAATATCCTAAAAATTCGCTTCAAAATTCGCTTAAAAATTCGCTTCAAAAAATTCGCTTCAACCAGAATTCTCATTCGACATGATTTCAAAAGATCACTATTCACACATTCCATACTGCGCCTACAGCAGCGCTAAAGCAATATCAATTCGCTAGTCCAGCCTCTATACAACCTTTGCTGTCATTTAATTACGCTCTGTTATTCGAACGAAAAAAACAGAGTGCCCAACTCACTTGGTTCGGGCGGGACCGTTTCGATTTCCACGTACGCGCCGGTTTGCGCCTCGGGACAGATGGCGCTCCCGCCACCTGCAGCCACCGGAAGTGGAGGTCATAAGTAATATCGTTTTTAAGACCACACAGCAACAGCTAGACGATGGGCAAAATCTCGAAATCATCAACGAACATATAGTCGCGATCAGTATGACTTGCAACACGAAAGCGCGTGGCCTCACGAGTTCACAGGTTGCGCATGGCTTCAACTTCTTTTTATTTCAACAACTAAATATTATTTTCCTATTTGGGATCATACTCAAGTGAGACAAACGCGTTTAGTAATGTAAATAAGGGCTAGTGGAAGCCACGCTCAATCTTTGAACTCGTGAGGCCACGCGCTCCCGTGTTGCAAGTCATATTGAGCGCGACTGTACATGGTTACCCTCGAGAAAAGCCACTAAAACTTGGAAATAGAAAAAACTGAAAGGCAAAAAAGCAGACACCACATTATTGAAGACCAACAGATAATTAATAATTATTGGGTTTAAAATCCCAAAACGACGATATGATTATGAGAAACGCCGTAGTGGCGGATTCCACCTGGGGTTTTTTAAGGTGCACTTAAATGTAGTTACATGGGCCTCAAGCACTTCCGCCTGCATCGAAAATGCTAAAATGCGGCCGCCGCGGCAGGGATTCCATCCCGCGACCTGTGGGTCAGCAGTCGAGCACCATAACCACTAGGCCGCCGCGGCGAAAACCAAGAGATAATGAAGCCAAGGTATAGGTATAGGGTACGTTATTCGTACTCTTTTTAACTGCGTTGAAGTAGTTACAATATGAATGTGAAGAAAGTAAAGTGGACAAAAAGGCAACTTTGCCGCCGGCAGGGATCGAACCTGCAACCTTCGGAGCCCGATGCTTTACCAGTTGAGCTGCAGCGGTGGTCGTCCTTCAGTCAACCTTATCGTGTATTTCTGTGCGAGCAAACCTGGGAGTGTTTGCGCCGCTCGGCGAGTGGTGAACAGTCAGCGTTAGTCAGTGCTAGTTAGCGAGCAGCGCTGACTGACGCTCCCAGGTTTGCATGTACAGAAATACCCGATGCGCTGTATCGTAGCGCTCGGGTAGTCATCTTAAATAAATAAAATTCAGGAAAAAAAAAAAAAAGACACGCAAAGAAAGACATGCGCGTGACACGATGAGCACATTTCAAGTTGACAAGCGTTGAAATAGAAAAGATGAAATAGGCTAAAGTGCCGTAATTTTGTGATCGTGATGCGGTCACGCGGGTAATAAAGGCTGTGAGTGTTTCTTTCTGAACGAGACAGCGTGGTAGGCGACACTTGCGCTGGAGATTTCTCTGCCCGCATGCGCATGTCACTTCCACTTCCAGTGAGTGAGATGATTACCTTCGTAAGGCGCGGACGTAGCGTGCTGTCGTACCTTGTACGTTACAGTTGAAAATGCGGGAGACTGCAAAACTCCAAGATCATTGTGAGTGAGTGAGTGAGTGAGTGAGTGAGTGAGTGAGTGAGTGAGTGAGTGAGTGAGTGAGTGAGTGAGTGAGTGAGTGAGTGAGTGAGTGAGTGAGTGAGTGAGTGAGTGAGTGAGTGAGTGAGTGAGTGAGTGTGAGTGAGTGAGTGAGTGAGTGAGTGAGTGAGTGAGTGAGTGAGTGAGTGGAGTGAGTGAGTGAGTGAGTGAGTGACAACCTTATTTCCGTTGAGAATGAACCAGTGACGCCGATAAAGATCCAAAAAATAAAGCGACAAACACAAAGTGTGCGGAAGCGCAGAAGACCATTGACAGCTCCTTACAGTTTCTCTTATGATTCATGCAATTTTAAATTCTTCTTTTTCTATAGACGATTTTCCGCAGCGGCGCACGGGCGCTGCCATGTTTGATCACGTGACCGTAACTGGTCTTCCCCCAGCCAGTTGAACCAGCCAAAGCATAGGGCTAGCGAAGCGGCCGTGGCCGTAAGCGCCAGCAGCCGGGGTTAGTAGCTAACATGGCAGCACCCATGCAGACGCGACCGCCCGCTTCGATCCGAACTCGCGCTTGCTACTCACCCACTGTCCTGACAGCAATAAATAAATGGTGAAATCAGCTATCGCTCAGTGTCATCTCGCGCTGGGGACAAAGCATCAGGTATGTTCTGTGTTTATTTTCGAGATTAGCTGTGTTTATTTAGCCATGCCTGCTAAGCCTTGTCTCCGAGAATTTGAGAATGAATCTTGAAAACGACGCACAATGCCGACGAATACATTGCTCTCAACGCTTCAGGACGTAAATATAAAGGAAATAAATGCGTACGTTACGCACTCACGGGCCACACAGCGCAAGACGACGACGTGATAAATTCGAGGCGGAAGGGAACTGCATCCACAGGTGTTGCCATGTTGACTTTCCCGGCACTGCCGTCTGCTCGCTTTTACTCGCGTGCGCGCAGACGCTATGGGGACACCGAGCAGACGACGCGACGCGGATGGAGACATATTGAGCAGCGCTGACAAAGGCCAAGCCATTGAGACGGCCGCGGTAGGAGACGGCCACGGTGCAGTGGTGGCGCCATCTAGTTTTGATTAAACAAACCAGCTGCGGAAAATCGTCTATATAACCACGCCATGTTTAAATACAGAGTGCCGAAAAATGTGTATGTGTAGGAAAAAAAGAAACGCTACGGCTAACGGGCTATTGCGAAGGCAGCACAGGGGCAGCAATATGCAGTTTCAGAATGAGAAGAAAGCATCCCTACTAATAGTATTGCGAAATTTCGCTTATAACGAGGGAGAACAGAACAAGTACCTATTTCTTTGGCATTGCTCCGATGACTAAACGTTTAAGAAACATTAGGCTACACAGTGAGAGGCAGGCCCGTAGCCAGGAATTTTTTTTCGGGGGTGACCCACTTGCCGAAGGCCTTGAATGTTTGGGGAAAACACCTATTTTTATTACTTATTTTCGAGAAAACAACCTCCTCGAGCGAAATTTCGGGGGGGGGGGATAACCCCTTCCCCCTCCCCCCTGGCTACGGGCCTGGTGAGAGGTCTTAACTGTATGCAGGACAAATGTGTGCGTAGGACAAATGCTGACCTGGCAATTCATACTTCAATTATAGTTGCACTTTCCCACAAAGCATGAATAAATTCCCTCATCCAATTTTTTTTCTTCTTTGCATCGGTAATTGTGATTAACAATGTGCAAAAGAGTATACGTTCGCGTACATCGCGCAGGCCCGACTTCGTCGAACGCCATGAAGCGGACGGAGAGGCAGAGGAGGAAGAAGCAGGCACTGGTCACGGCCAGTATGGTGCGATACAGCCGCGGGAGGGCGCCCCCTAGACGCGGCGTCGAAGATGACGCGAAGTCGGCTCCGAGGCTGCGACGAGATGAGACACAGTCCACGTGATGCGTCAGGCGTGCGAAAGCAAAAGAAATGAAAAATTCTGCGGTTGGCGTAGCGGTAATGTCGTTCTTGTGCAGGCCTTGGTGTAGTTCTAGCAGGCCCGTAGCCAGAAATTTTTTTTCGGAGAGGAGGGTGGGGGGGCACTTTTTGACGGTCATGAAAGACCCCTATTTTCATTATTTACCCCCCGTATTCTCAAACGAGCCTCGACTTCACTTTCGTCCTTCACTTCACCGAGTTAAGCGCAGCGCCGCTGCTCGACTGAAAATGACGCCGCGCTTCTCAAGAATAGTTGCAGATTATCGCTGATATGCAGTTACTTGCTCTGCCTAGAGACGGCGCTCCCATCGACTTTATCAAGTCAAGGTGAAGCGCTCAGTGAAGGGACGTTCTAGAATACAGGGGTAACTTCTCGTTAAACCACCCCCTTCCATCCGAATTTCGGGAAGCCCCTAGCCATATATATTCTTGCTCATGCATATATTCTTGCTCATGCACGGTACTAGCCCAATGTTTTTTGTTCGTTTGTTTGTTTGTTTGTTTGTTTGTTTTTTACGCTGCCGCGGTGCAGGGCTGTTAATAAAGCCATTCTTGAAACCTCTGCCTCCTTCCGCGGACAGAGCAGCTTTCAGACGTTATAAAACGTCATCAAACCTTCAGCCTGGCGATTTACAATCAAAGCATATGCTCGTACCCCGACCTAGTATACTACGAGTAGACACTTATACCTGCCGTGGTAGCTTAACAGTTTAGACAACGCGCTACTGATCTCGTGGACGCAGGTTCGAATACCGGCTGCAAAATATTACGTAATGTCTTACCAAGAAGGCCGAATTTCTCCCCTTGCGCGGCGGATGCATTCCGACGAGGGGGGCAAAATGCAAAAACACCCTTCTTACTTAGACTTCAACGCACGTGAAAGAACACCGGGTGGTCGCAATTCGTTAGGAGCACCCCGCTGTGTCGCGCCTAATAATCACATCGTTGTTTTGGCACGCAAAACCGCCAAAATTAGTTAATTCACTCAGGTTCGGCGCGCCATGCCAAGGAAAGTTAGCCGCGCACACGCGCGCTTCCAAAACTGGATAGATACGCACAAACGAGCAGATGCAAATGAGGTGATTAGTTTGTTTCTAAAACCTAATGATAGCGACGTTAGTATCTACTACGCTATGGCCCGAGAAAAATAACACCCCCCAGGAGGTCGCGGAAGGTTGCCATTTATAAACGCATTTATAAGTATTTCTCACACTGATAACCTCTCGAGCGCCGAGGGGATGACCAAGAGAAGTACTTTCGAAGTCGCATCGCAGAAGGGCGAGGAGCGAGAATGCATGCTGTGCTTGAAAACAAGTCAATTTCGATTACACGCAAAAAAGGTTCGCGCGCGTCTCACTTACGCCATGACAGCTGGAACGACGTTAACGGCGCCCGACGATAAGAAGCTTCTTCCTGCGTGCAAAATGTTCGAAATGAAAGACTAAAATAAAACGGGCACAAACAACTGAGCCACGCTACATCTTTCGAACCCACCCGCCGAGCGCTCGATTCAAGGTCTGTCCAGTCAAAGCGTGAAGTCAATTAGCGAAATCTAAACGCACCTTGGGCGGCCGCGATTTTTACGCTAGTCATTCTCGTTGCCAGAGATGCCGCTGAGAATCGCCGGCTCGGTGCATGCTGCGAGGATCGGCTTCTTCTTGTGACTCGGCTCGCGTCGGCTTCTGTTTTGGCTCGAGACGAGACCTCGGGCCGTTGATGACCGTGGCGATAGCCCTTGACACCGGCAGTGACCTACTAGACAGCGAAACAAGAAAAACAGCTGACGCGCGCTTGAAACAAGCTATTTTTCCATATATTTCCTGCCTCTTGATACTCCATTTCATCGTCTTTGACGCTTTTCTTGCGTTTAATACGAGCGGTTGCATCATCGTGCCGGGTTATCTTCGAAGGCACAAGACGTGGCTGTCGCTCCAAGTCGACAGCCGAGGAATTGAATCTTTCGATAGTGTTCGACGTCATATTTCCATATTTTCCTGTCCTCACGCTGCATTTCTTCCGTATTTTTGATCACTTTTGTTCGTGTGGCGCGCGCCATTGCCTTATCGCACTGACCAGCGTTCGAATGCGAGACAGGCAGTCGTTTCAAAGTCGACAGCAGTCAGCGTCGGGACGGACAGCCGGGGAATTGAATCTTTCGGCGCTCGTTCAACGTCAGGCGTTTCCAACTTCAACCGCTGTCTCTCGCATTTAGTTTCAATGTCAAATGCTGCCGTTGCGAACACAACGCATGCGTCTTTGCGCCAGAAATGGCATTGCAGTGGTATAGCTTCCATGTCTCTACTACTCTACAGAAGCGTCGTTTAATAACCTTAAACAGAAAAAGGCTCTTTAAATTGGACTGTGTGTATTGTTTTTTTAATGGTTAACTTGTAAATCCGCTATTTCTGCGGTACCAGCGAGGTAGAGGCCTAGCCAGGAGGCTTAAGCCCATCTTTTGCCTCGCGGGCCGACCGTGCATCACTTATGTCGGAATAAAAGAATTATTTGGAAAATATTTTTAACGTGTGCAATTGGATACACTTTCACGTAGAAGTCGAACCTTAAAACCACATTTCTACCGCCATTAAAGACGCTCCATTAAAAATTCTTCGCCGGGAACTCCAGCAAGCACGTTTTCATGACTTGTCATTCAAACACTGTTGTATCGCTTGGAAGAACTCGCTCAAAATTTTGGTAGACAACGCAATCATTGAATTGAAATTAAGTTATGGCAGTATTAGTATTATAACTGCAAATACCGTACTTTAACTGACACCAGTCAACAACGACCAAAAACTTAGTCAATAATTACCAAACATTAGACAGTTTGCAGGTATAACGTGGCAGCAGAAAGCACAGGACCGGGTTGATTTGCGGAACATGGGAAAGGCCTTTGTAGTCAGGCTGATGATGATGCTAATGATGATGATGATGATGATGATCCAGTCTCCACCTCGGGGCACAAGGTTACGGCGCTCGGCCGCAGCGATCGCATTTCGATAGCGGCGAAACTCCAGACGCCCGTGTACTGTTTGATGCGTAGTGCACGTTAAGCAGGGTTGCCTTTGGGTGGACATGAAAAGGCGCCAAAACTCACGCCAAAATTAGCCAAAGTAGCCATGTCATTTGATATTATCGCCAAATTTCTAGCTAAGTAGAACAGAAGCGGTATTATCAACAGAGTCTTTACTATTGATGAATAAATAAAACCATTTTGAATAAGTAAAACCACAAGTTTAAAAAAGAGCCCTGGCGCCAACTGAAAATTTTCGTCGCTAACGGGGTCCAAAAGTAGCCAATTTGGCGCAAAGTAGCCACCAACGGCAACCCTGACGTGGAACAGGAGATGGGCAAAATTTCCGGACCTCTCCCCTAAGGCGTGCCTCATAACCATGTCGTAGTTTTGGAGCGTCAAACCCTAACCATCCATAAACACAAGCCATAAAGCGACGAAGGCGCTACTCAAGTTTCTGCGGTCAAATGAACTCGCTAAACGACTATGACACTCTCGTGCTTGAGTGCGTGTGCGTTTTCTTAATATTTTTTTTTAACCCTGTTACTATTTTCATTGCTTACCTTCCTGTCCCGCCTTACCCCTTGCCCCGTGCAGGGTAGCAAACCGGAATATTTTCTTCTGGTTAACCTCCCTGCCTTTCACTTAACCTTTATCTCTCTCTATCTCGAAAATAAGTTGTAATTCGGTCAGAAACTATAAACATCGCCCGCTTACAGTCATACCTGGTCGCAGGAAATGCACGATTGAAAGAGGCATACGGATACCTTGTCCTTGGCATTTCCACGAAGTGAATCATGACGAGTGGGCGAAGCACTGAGAATCGTTCTTACCGTAAATCATTCGTGACATTGCCCACTCGGGCATGTAAATGAGTGGCAACTTGTGCGCACAGTATATACAATGTGTTTTTGCCGTTGAGCCGCAGCTTCCCGCGTCCTCAACGCCGGGGTAGCAGCTTGTTGTCGGCGTTGCCGTTTTCCCTTTCGCGGGCGAAAGTGCGTTCACCATCGTTTTCATCCATGGCAGAAAGAGAATGTGTGGTCTGGAACGCGCTTATTCTTCATCGTCATCAGCGTAATCGTCATCCTCATGGCGTATAATGGTTACCTTGCATGTGCTGTGCCATGATGGCAGCGTCATCGTCATCGCTCTAGCGTGGCTACGGCGGAGGGGGGGACAGGCCTCGTTCATAAGATGCTTCGCATCTAAAAAACATGGCCTCATGTTGACGTCAACATGGGTGCATATAATCATTCTGTCACCCCACTGCCCAGTGACGTCATTGACGCGTTAATGTTACTAGTCGTTTAAAAAAGGTTACGCTACTGCACGTAGAACGCTATATGGAAACAACCAGTCGAGCCAGCCCTCGTTATTGCATCATGCAAAGACGCAATCTTTTACTATCCCGGTGGTCTTGTTTGCGCATTCCGCTCCCTCCCCAGACGTCCTTCTCAACGAGAGATTCACAATCTCAAAACGACAAGACCATTACGTTAAACACCGTCGATCAAGAGGGGGGACGCTGCAACGGCATCGCTTACAAACGAGGATACAGCTTAAACACGCGAGGACGTCCCCTGGGGGCGGATGTTAAGGGGTTATTCGATATCTCCGCGTCGCATCAGCTTGCGCGTGTGTAATGCGTAGTGTCCATGCGACAGCGTTAACCTTGAAGGAGCCGGGACGAATTAATGAGACAAAGGACGGAGCGGGGGCCCCCGATGAGCTCTCGCTTCATTTGGCTGCCCACGGCGAACATTAACGCTTCCGTGTGTGTGCGCGCATACCTCTCAAGTGGCAGGCTCGAGAAACAATGGTGTAGTTAAGAGGCGGTGGTTGTTCGCCGGCGTTTCGCAAGAGCGCGCTTCGCGCGATCTTCGATGTGTGACAAGACCTCCCTGTTCGCTTCGAGAGACCGGTATACGCTTACGGCACGACGACCACACCGCGTCGTCGTCGTGGCTTCGGGGCACCTGCCACCGGAGGTGTTGCCCGTGGCGTGCCCTGCCGTCCTTCGTCTGATCAAACAAAACCCGATACTCGAAAGGGAGGGGATGATGATCGTACCCGGGCGAGCATATCGTGGCACGGTTGCCAGGAGATCGGCATGCCAGCGGTCGAAAATTTCTCGAAGGGGTTCCAGTTCTCTCGAAAAGCTTTCCCGCTCCCCCTACAAATGTTGTGTACATTTCATCTCTTCTCTCTCCCTAATGTTCGTTTCATTTTTTTTGTACGTTATTAATGGCCCCGTTCTCAGATGAGCAATCGCTTGTATTCCTTCCGTGTCTGCTTACTACACAGAGAGTAAGAGGGCGTCAAGCTGCCCGGCTCGTCTTGAAAGCGAAGCCTGCAATTATACTCCTCGCAATTATAGTGCGAAGCCGGTAATGAGGAAGTCACTTTAGATTCTGACACACTCGCGCGCAAGCGCCCGAAGAAAATTAAAATAGCAGTCACTTCATTGTGTCTGTACTATACGAGTCCTCCTTCCTGCGTATGCGCAACCCTATCCTCTCTACCCGTCCTACCCCGCGGTTCATCAAAATCTATCGTCCATTCGCTAAATCATTTAACACGCGAGCTATCTGCTTCATTTTTGTGTATTGTTGCTTTTTTTTCGTTCTTTCCAGCGCACGAGCTGTAGCCCGCGAGATTCTGGTACGCCCATTACACGACCTCGCGCTCGGAAGCAACGGTGAGCGTTTCTTTAATGTATCGTAATATCAGAAAGCTCTTCGTGCACGTGTACAACGTAATGTTCGTCTGTGCGTAGATCATGGTTAATGGGTGGATCGAAGGGGTGGGTAAGAGATAGTGGAGGAGAGATACGTGGTAGGGGGGGAGTTGGGATCGCAATCACCAGCAGGTCCACGAACAAAAGGCACCGACACACGAACTTGCTACTACCGCACGATCTAGGCTCCTTAAACAAGGCGCAAGGCCACGCTAGCGAATTGCGAGAGGTTGCTTTTGATTAATCGTTTTGTGAACGGGACCCGGAAAACACCGCGGTGGCGCGGGCGAGAGGTAATTCTCTACGCGGTAATACCGCGGCGTGTAGCTCCATCCCCGAGTGAAAGGAGTACGCCGATCTTCTTCTGATTAGAGCAACCGTATATTAGAAGGCGTCTCGGAGATGAGGAAACAAGGAGGGGGGAGAGAGAGAGCCGAGAAATTGAGTCATTGAGAGTTTAAGTTGGACGGACATGGTCTTGGCCGCAAGTCCTCGCAGCCGGCGTCGGCGATAGCGTCGGAGCCGCGTCTTAGCGGGACCGCCCCCTCTCTCGCCCATTTTCTGGCGAGATGTCAAATTAGACAACGGGCGAAGTAGGAACGCCGCCGAACCGAAGGTGTGGCCGCATCCCGTTATTCACTTGGTTGATTTTAAAGTTGATTTTAAAGTTGATTTTAAAGTTGATTTTAAAGTTGATTTCAAAGTTGATTTTAGAGTTGAGTTGTCTAAGGAGGCAGACAGTAGATGTCTGGTAGAAGGTTTTGCTCGAAGTCTGCAGTAACCACTTAAAACCTGCGGTCTTAAGCGTTTACTGCAGAACCTTGTGAAGGCGAGGACATGAAAAGACACAGACAAGCGCTAACTCATTGAAAGCTAATTGATTTATTAATAATGTTTAATGGCGCAAGGGCTTCTAGGCCAATGAGTGCAATGAAGTTTTGCTCATCTTTAACCGGGGTTAAGAACAATTAAAATTATGATTTAATCCTACAGTGGGTCAATAACTGTAAAATATGTCTTGGGCCTCGGTGGTCATGCTCTAAGATATAAGGTAATGATTGAGGTGAAGAAGAAAAACAAGAAATGAAGTATGAAAACCCAATGGCGGGCAGTCTCATGTATTTACACTTGCCTTACAAGTACTACGAGGCTGCCACCACTAGACTTCAGTCGCTGCTGACCCATGTCTAAACGCGGAGGAGGGGGTGGTAGGTTAGTTCAAAAAAACATTATGTACTTCAAAAAACCCGCATGTTTAAGAAAATGGAGCACTCTTTTGTACGAAAACGTGGCGTCATAGGAAATAGATAAAACAGCATGCGGGAGTTTCTGCAGTAGGCTAATGCAAAGGTTTTTTCACGTGTCAATGTATAGAATTTCAAGTGCTACAACCTATCTGCTCCCGCCCCCTAGTTATGATCACATTTGATTTTGCTTATGTCGGCCCAGCCAGGACTAACAACGCCTGCGCGCACTGGTCAACGTATATGTCCCACCTCTGTATAACAAACACTCTGTTGGAAGTAAGCGAATCGTGCCGTCGTCTCTTTCTTTGTCCGTGTCTTATTTGTGCGCCACAACATTCACCACGTACCACCCCCCAACAAGCCCATTCTTAGATCCTTTTATGCAGCAATAAATTCCATAACAGGTTTTTAAATAAGATTCCGCGGTCAACACTTAACCCATTCGGTCCTATGTGTTTTTTACAGCAGGAATGTATGAAGGGGGGGACGAGAAAGGATTCACACGAGCGCTAATCTTCAATAGTATCTTGCAAGCGCTTGAATGTGTCCCTTTTTTGATCCCACCTTAGTAGGTTCCTGCACTAAACACTGTACGAATAGGTCGCATCAACATGGCCAGAAGTTCATCCTTGCTAAGAACTACAGTAGGCGGGGAGCAGTGAAAAACTACAACATCGATCGGGTCCCGTTTGGCGTGGTCGCTCTTCGGAGCCGCTACAACGGTGCTGGAAATACTCGCCTAGAACTGGGCAGGGGCAGATCCAGCCACTCACTAATTTTGGGGCAAGGGTGGGGGGGGGGGGGGGGGGTACGGTCGCTTCAAGTAAAACCGGAGGCCTTGACTCTTTTGTTTCAGTAGTTACTATCGACATAAGAGTACCACCACACCATGCATCCTGTTAATTTGTCCCCACTCGTTTGTCCTAATCGGTGACTGAGGTGGACGACAGGAACTGAAGGAGGGGGGGGGGGGGGGCTAACACAAGTGTTTTGGGGGGGGGGGAGAGGGGGGCGCGATCGCCCTTACCTCCGCTGGATCCGCCGCTGGAAGTGGGCGTGGCAGCACTGTAAGGTTCGGAGACAGGAACCTGTGTAAAGTAGCCAGTTAAGAGAGGTATCCACCGTAGCAGGCACAATAGGTCAGCGCTTCGACAAGTTAGTGTACGTGGACTGCGACGCAATGTGATTAGGGATCGACATCGATGAAGGTACATTTGAGCTTCTTGCCCAAAAACATCGGTGCTAAAGAAGTTGAGCGAGCATCAGGAAACACTACAATGTCATGCAAGAGACGATTTTGTTTGCTTATATCGCAGATGTATACCCACACCGCACACTGTGGGGTGGCGGCCATCAGAGGTACACCCGAACACTCATCTCAGTGGTGATCCTACAGTACAGCCGCTCTAACATTCCTTGACCACCTCAGCCCCGGCATCTACCCCATTATGAACCCTCGTAGTTGTTTAGCATCCTCACGACAAGCCTTCTTCTATCGTTTCTGTCCAGTGGCATGTCTAAATCAAAGTAACCTGCATACTTCCGAGCTGTACTCAACAAAACATCTCGCGGGGCTAGTTGGTAATAATGAAGATACTTAGCGCAACTTATAATTCGCTCAGAAAACACGCTCACATGCACACACGCATCTAATAAGCTAGCTGGTGACACAGCCTTGCTTCAAACTTTCCAGCGTTACTACTGACGAGGACAGGACAGAAGTTCTCTGTCTTGTCCTCGTCCAAGTTACCGCTGGTGTATTTCAAGTCTAAACTGTATTCTTGCGTCAACGTTCACTTGACATTGATTCATTTACCCCTAAAAAGGGATTTTTTTTTTTTTACGCAGACGTTGATATTCCGTTGACGCAGTGCCCACTCTTATAAAGCCCTACGGTCACTCCGCTTAGTTTGCATCACCTGAGGGCTTCGCGATAACATCGGCGATAGAGCCGCAGATGGCGCGAACGGAAAATAAAGAGAAGACATCAAGTGGACGGGAAGGTCCACAAACACGACGAGATGGAGAGCCTCACCGCTGTTTAAAAAATTCAATCCTTCAATGGTCTAGACGCGACCATTGAAGGGGACGCGCGAGTAACTTGGCCTTCGACGGACGCTCATTGAAGCGTGAACAAAAGGGGCTACACTTCACTGCGCCGCTTGGCTCCGGGCACCTCGAACTCGAGCCAAATTACCGAGGGGCGTCTCATGTTCACACCTTCCTTCGCCGTCTTCCAGGCGCCACGGTACACATTTGCCACCACCTGCCGAGTTTATTTTATTTATCTTTACGCGAAGGAGGTCAGGAGGTCGACCCGGGGAGTTTCTATAATGTGAGAATCGGACGCTGCAGCCCTTTTGTGGCAGCCCGTATAGTCCTTGTTCGACCAGGAGTACGCCGTTCGGACTGTATGGTCACGTGAGCGCCCGAGAGCTTGCCGGGGTTTTAAAAAGAAGGGGTTACAATCGCGTCATTGTACAAACACGGCCATCCCTTTGTATCAAAGCTGTCGGGAGAGCGCCTTGCCTTCGCGTGTGGCCCTTGACGTGAGTGAACGAGTGAGGCAAGAAGCACGGCCACTCAGGACGATCGGCCTTGGATACCTTGTTTGTAACCCTTAGGGACAAGCGTTATGATCAGCTTTCTATAAATGTGCGATATTAACGTAGTTTGATGCCAAGGGTCTGGAAAACTAATATAAACGAAGTGGAAGTATTAAAAAAAATTTTTTATATTTCATAGCAATTAATCGTAATGGCAATGTAAATAATTATCTAATCATTGCACAGTCACTCATGCTATATTTCCTCATGAACCGAATTCAACGACCCACTGAAATGACCTACAGCAGTTACAAGCTGGTAGCAAACATTCCTAACCCGGTAAATAAAAAAAATATATATATTTCGATATTCCTGCCCAAACACCCCACGTCCAACGTCTCCTTAAATCAGGCCCGAAGCCCGGGGGAGGGGGGAGGGGGAGCTAGGGGCCCGGGCCCACCCCGAAATTCGGATGGAAGGGGCTGTTTTATCGAGAATAAATAATGAAAGTAGGTGGTTTTCAAGGTTTTCAACAGGTGGGGTCTCCCCGTAAAAGATTTCTGGCTACGGGCCTGCCTTAAATACGGTACTGTCTTCCCGAAAGCGATCGTGTGTAGCAAGCTATCGCAACCAGAAGTGATACTTTAGGCAACAAGAATGTCTAATTTACCATTAGCTCCGTGTTCACCGTCTCTTGGCCCATGGTGCATGGTGCGCCGTCAATGGCGCATAGAAATGGCAAAAGTAAGTGCCGCCTCCATATCAAGGTGCCGTGTCGCCGCCGAGTAGTGTACGAGAATTAGGTGGATTTTATCGAGGGGCACCCGCTTTCGATTGAAGCAGCTACGCCTGGATATAGATCTACTCGTAGATTCAACGCCTGGAAGCTAGTGGCACGCACCAACTGTCGAGGATTCACCAAGAACCGAGTAGTTCGATAAAAGAAAATGTAAACTATAGTACGTTATAAAATATCAGTTATGGAAGAAGTGGGATATGTGAATCAAAGTTTCATAATAGGAAGATGAAATGGAGCGATAGGTACCATGTAATGACTTTATGAAGGCTAAGCGATAACTTAAAGCAGAGATATCGCAATATGCTAAAAAAGTGAGAAGCTAATGCAGTTTTATCGCCTGAATCTCTTTGATCTTATCTGAAACTCCTGCATGGTACCGCCAACCTGCCCGTTCCAGTGCCCAAGAGGCCATACAGTAACCTTAGAACATTAAATTTTTCTTATTTCTTTTTACATTGAACGCTTATGTATAACCTAAGCAGGTAGTATATTCCTAAAGTCATTTCTTTCATCGAATCAAAGTAGCATGTATGCTTTTTTCGTTCCTCCAGCTTACGCTACCCTGTGGGAACTCTGCCGCCCCGGTGGATCACTTGTTACGGTGCTCGACTGCCATTGGCGTAGCCAGGAAAGCGGGCGGGGGGGCGGGGGGGGGGGGGGGGGGCTTCAGCACATCCCTATTCGAATATATTGAATTTTGCATGTGTATGTGTACACGCACACATGCAAAACACTTGCACGAACGTACACAAAGGTTGGTTAATCCCCACCCCCCCCTTCCCCCACTCTGAAAAATATTCTGGCTACGCTCCTGTCGACCGCTGACCCGAAAGCAGGCGGGTTCGAACCCGGCCGCGGCGGTTGCATTTCTATGGAGGCGAAATGTTAGAGAAGTCTCTACAGTGTGGTGTCAGTGCGCATTGAAGAACATCAGATGGTCTAAACGAACGGAGCCGTCCTCTACGGCGTCCCTCATAATCTTATCGCGGCTTTCGCACGTGGCACTTTGGGTATTATTATCCCAATGGGTATTATTACCCCATGGGAGTATTATTATCCGCAGGTAACAAACGGGGTTTAAGGATATCATAGTTGAAATCAAGAAGAAGAAACAAACATGGGCTGGGCGCGTAGCGCCTAGGCAGGATAACCGCTGGTCCTTAAGGGTAACTGACTCGATTCCAAGAGAAGGCAAACGCGTCAGGGGGAGACAGAAAATTAGGTGGCCAGATGAGGTTAAGAAGTTTGCCGGTATAACTTGGCAGCAGAAAGCACAGGACCGAGTTGATTGGTGGAACATGGGAGAGGCCTTTGCCCTGCAGTGGACGTAGTCAGGCTGATGGTAATGATCCCCATAAGTAAGGCGCCTTTCACTGTCGAAGGTTCCCGAACGATGCTTGTATACAGTGGTAGAGACATTGGCTGTAGCTATAACCATAGGTCGGCAAACTCACTCATGAGTCTACTCACTCAGGCTCACTCAGAAACCGTGAGTCTGAGTCTGAGTGAGTCAGGTTGAGAAAAAAGTTTAGTGAGTCCGAGTCCGAGTGAGTATGGTTGAGGAAAATTTCGTTGAGTCTGAGTCCGAGTGAGTTCGGTTTCGGAAAATTTCGGTGAGTATGAGTCCGAGTAAGCTCTCTGAGCAAAATATATTTCTTGAGTGAGCCTGAGTGAGTTCCAATGTTTTTGCCGACCTATGGCTATAACAACGAAATGTCATTTCTCACCCAGCAAGCGTTGTTTTTTGCCTCGGCAGCGTTTGACATTGAATCTAAATGCAAGAGACATCAGAAAGGTCGGAAGCCCTTGACATCGAACAACAGCCAAAAGATTCATTTCTTCGGCCGTCCATATACCGACCCTGACTACTGCCGACGTTCACACGGCTGACAATTTCACAACCCTCCCTGAATTTTATCAATGTTGCATGTGTATAGTGTCACATTGTCGTGACGGCGAAGAAAGCTGGACGCAGTCGGTAAAGATGAAACGCTTTATTGGGCAAACATGCGCCCAGTAAGAGGTCCAGAGTA
Organism: Rhipicephalus appendiculatus; assembly: GCA_030522465.1. Taxonomy (NCBI): domain Eukaryota; kingdom Metazoa; phylum Arthropoda; class Arachnida; order Ixodida; family Ixodidae; genus Rhipicephalus; species Rhipicephalus appendiculatus. The sequence continues at coordinate 24,170 of JALIZH010020098.1, forward strand.
CAAGCGACACTAGCTCTATAATGATGACGGTGAGCACGGACGTTAGCCGTCAACTAATCAACTCGTCAGTGAAATTCGTCGGATTTTACAAATGCCTTAACGAACCTTCCATCGCTATCACTGGTGTCGGCGTTAGCTTTATAAATAACTCAGTTACTCTTGTCCTGTGCGTATTCTTCACCGAACAGTCTGAAACCATCGCGTAGTTTCCAAACGTTGATGTGCGCCTTGCGACCAGTAGTGGTAACGGGCTTTTGTGGATGAAGGCCGATCACATTAAGATGAATTAAACAAGCGCGTGCGACAACATGTGTACACTCACACATACAAACACACGCACGAACATACGTGAAGGTTAATTGGTTGACACTACTCCCCCCTGCCAGAGAAAAAAAAAAGAAAAAACTCGCTAGGTACCTTCTGAGAGCTCCCGTAGAAAATATCGCTGTGCTGTTGTGACTAAGCATAAGAGTTTATAGCTATGTTGATCTGACGATAACCGAAAAACTAGACGCCATACAACGCGTCCTAATCAAACTTTGTATTAAAATAAAAACGATGCGAAAATTACAATACACTGCAGCTGCATGAAAGAACTATTGTACAACGACGACTAATGAAATTTTAAAGGCGAATGAGGAAGTACCGTAAGGATGTTCTCAAGCGCGACGCCTATTAAATTGCGGTAATCATACATTTCCCCGATAGCCGAATCCAATTGCGCAATACAATACTTAATGCTTGCGCAGGAGATGACTTACGTTACAACTGCATAGGCTCCCGGTTGCGTGTGCATCTATACGAGTGAGGCCTGGAACGTTAATTACAAGGTGAACGGTTGCTTAGTTGCTTCCTCATCGTATCACTGAACAGGTCGTGACATCATAAGGCGGAAGAGATACCACGAGAGATGCCGTTTAAAAGGCAGCAAGTTAGATTTTGTAACTGAGCCTCTGCTTTTAAAGCGTGTGCGTGTTAATATTGAAAATCTATAGCCCTTCAACGTGCGACCGCCAGAGCAAATAATCACGCACGAGGTTGTATTCAGCCTCGGAACTTCTTACTCAACAATATCTCAATAGCATAGCAGCAATGTAATTTACAATCGCGAACAATATAAAACCCAATCTCGCCCCGCCATTAGAAGTGACACTATTTTTAGATAGATAGATAGATAGATAGATAGATAGATAGATAGATAGATAGATAGATAGATAGATAGATAGATAGATAGATAGATAGATAGATAGATAGATAGATAGATAGATAGATAGATAGATAGATAGATAGATAGATAGATAGATAGATAGATAGATAGATAGATAGGCAGTCTGCTTTTCTCCGCTTTATTCAAATTTCAAATCGTAACGAACGACGACGATAAGAACGACAACGTCGTTCGGCGCGCGTCAGCCCCTCCCGTGCGGCCGCCGGCGCCTGACGTGCGGCGCCCGAACGGGCTTGCCGTTAGCGCCGGCCTCGGCGTCGTCGCGCCTTCGCGTCGCCGCCCTGCGGTCGTCAGGGGGCGTCGGCGGCGGGCGCCGGCGTCGGCTGCTCCTGCAGGCAGTAGCGCTCGCACTCGTGCACCGTGCGGAAGGCGCTGCGGCCGCAGAAGTTGTACATCTCGCACGCCTGGTTCTCGGCGTTGTAGTAGTACAGGTAGCGCAGGTGGTCGAACGCGCACGTCGACACGCCCCACTCGTCCCGACAGCGGCTCTGCAGGGTGTCCTCGTCTGCGCGTCGTTTTGTACGAAACACCGCGTAGAGTTAAGGTTTTTCTAAGGCGTCGTGAAGTCGGCGAGAACGTTCGCGCGAAGGTCTTAATGGAAAGGTCACGCCGTCCTTTATGCGTTTTTCCTAAGACGACTCGAAGGCGGAAGTCAAGTTTTTCAGGACTTCGAGACCTCGAGACTTTATTGAGGTTGTTTACGATACAGGTCATGTAAAACAACCTGTTCCTTTAAATGCATGTTTAATTAGACCCCCTTACTAGCCAGTGGCTATGGGTCTAACCAGTGTTGTGTATTTTCATGTACTAATAAGAACTTTAAATAAAGATTGATTGATTGATTGACTGATTGATTGATTGATTGACTGATTGATTGATTGATTGATTGATTGATTGATTGATTGATTGATTGATTGATTGATTGATTGATTGATTGATTGATTGATTGATTGATTGATTGAATTCACAACACTGATTAGACCCATAGCTATAGAGTAGTAGATCTAACGGAAGAAAATATATAAGCACAATAACAATTTGTGCAAGAAATTCTTCTTCCCTGTCGATTGTCTTGATGACCTCGTAAGCTTTCTGCACTTAACTATGTTTTGCATCGGCTCCAGGATTGAAAACATTGGGAAGCTTTCTGCACATCTCGTGGCTTTGTACTGCCTCTGGGAACGGCATGCCTGTCGACAAAGCGACGATGTCATGTGATGATGTCATCATATGACGTCACAAATTCGGGAGACCCGTGGCGTCATGACGTGTCCCGTATTCCCCCCTTGTCGTCCTTGTCCCATTTATGCTAGTGATCAGGTCATATTACACTCGATACCAACTATCCAAACTGTCCCCCTTAATTTTCGAAAATGAAGCAGGCAGTCGTCCGTGCATCCACCCCCCACGGACGACTGCTTGCTTCATTTTCGAAAATTAAATGAAGGAACAACCCTCGTTTACCACCCTCTCCGCTCATGTGTAAGAGGTGTGTTTCTACGCTGCTTGGAGTAATAAAGTGCTCGGTTGTTACACTCTTAAGAATAAACGGTGTATCTGGGAGGTCTCTCAGACATTAAAAAAAAAAAAAAGTCATGCCAGGCCTGCGCGGAAAATGCAGTGCAGCCGCAGCGAAGCGTGGAGGAACGGCCTTTCTAGATCCCTTTGCAAGCTCTCTTGGGGCGACTACAGCGAGTATAGTTGCAGGGTACCCACTACACTATGAATGATAACAGTTTTGCGAAGTAGGGAAGTACCCACGACGCCATGATCCTTCATTGTGTGGAAAAGCGAGGTACCGCCCACAATGCGTGTTTATATATACTCACCACCGCACGCCTGGTTGCAGGCGTCCTCGTTCTCGAAGCGGTTCCTGCCGACCAGGCAGCCCGTCTCGTCGTTGTCCAGGCGGTGGCACGTGCCCTGGCTGTAGTAGAACTGGTACACCTTGTCGTCCGTGGTGCACAGTCGGAACCGGGGCTCGTCGCACTTGTGCCCCGAGGCGGCTGCGTTGGCGAAGTCGTGCGGTCTCGCCTTTCAACTCATCGCAATACAAAAGCTTGCGTAATGTTGAGGTTGATATTAACTTCATTGATATTAAATTGATATTAACATCAAGAATTCGACATGGGGTTTATATCAATCAGAGAAAAACTCCAGAAGTAAAGATGATCCTGTGTTTTTGCGAGGTGCCAAATACGTGTACCGCTGTTGCCTTACCCCCCAGGTTCTCAAACAAGCCTCGACTCGAAGTTTGTCCTTCACTTGACCGAGTTGAGCACACCGTCGCTGTTCGATTGAACATGATGCCGCGTTTCTCAAGAACCGCTGCAGGTCATCGCTGATACGAAGTGACTTGTTCTGCCTAGAGACGGTGATCCCATCTACTTTCTTAAGTCAAGGTGAGGCGTTCAGTGAAGGGACGTTCTAGAATACAGGGCGATGCTTCGGCTATATGCTTGGGCAAACAGTTGGAGTTGGCCAAGACCAACTCACTCATAAGAGACCGCGGTCCTTTGTGCATTTGCCTAAGACGACTTAAAGGCGAACGCTATCTTCTTGTTCTCAGTGGTTTGTATTGATACCCCCCCCCCCCTAAAGCTTTTCTGCTCCCAACGTGGTTTTGCACTGCCTCCGGAAGCGGCCCACTTTTGACCAATCGCCGATGCCGTGTGATGACGTCATCAAGTGAAGTCAAATTTTTTAGAGCTATGACGTCATAGTGACATGAACACATGCTTTTTAACACGAAAGTGTTTTATGCCGGGGTCCACCAAGATTTGAGTGACGTATTTCCGTCATGGAAATGACATCGAAAAAAATACGCATGATCAGAAGATAAAGAAAAAAGTTCCGTGAACGGGAGTCGAACCTACGACCTCTTCGTCCGCTACGAGAGATGCCGGGCACGCTATCCACTGCGCCACGGTCACATACTCTGTAGGCTTTAAAAAAAGCCTTTTATATTTACCACTGTTATTTCACAGTGCTCTTGCTAAATTGAAGTATTGCATTATGTTGCATTATGACCGTGAAATGCACGATTAGTTCCTTCAAAGGCGTCGTTTCTACGCGTTCGTCCCTTTCGGCGCGTTTCGAATAGGAAAAGTGCAATTTGTCGACGCATTACCGCACCGCCAGGTGGCGACCTTACCCCTAGCATCGTCCTCGCTGATAGCATCCGTCCATCCCAAATATAGCTCTGCGACGCGCGAGTGGTTCGCTTGGCCGTTAACTCCGCGTTCCTAGCTCGCCCAGCGAAAAATCGCAGCCGGCCAACGGGGAAGATACGACGCGCGTTGCGTTTCCCTCTGGTCAGGCAGCGTTGTTCAATAACTCTAACATGCCGCGATTAGGCGACCTTAGCCGAAGTTCGGCGTCCCATCAGTGACGCTGTTCTGGCTGTCACACCGCTTTCTCTAATTCCGCTCTCACCGTACAGCTACCACAAGCATCTATGACCACAACGGTCTGTTTAATCATTGATCATGAACGTTAGTATGATCATGGACGGTAGTAGGTAATGGACAGATATACCACCAAGCGTCAACGTGGATGCATCCACGTTAAACGGTGCCATAACTGTCAAACACTAAATTGACGTTGTGCAAGCTATCTCATATCAATGTACACTAAACATTCAACTACTTCTGTAAGGACACGTTTCACTTTCGTGTAATACCAATTCCTATGACGGAGGGATCAACCATGTTTTTTTTGTTTTTTTTTCTATCCTTCACGTTGACGCCGACGGGTCACTTTTCGTGTTTGATGATTCATCTAAGGCTTTCGCCTTAACAAAGAAATTAGCGCAGGAAGCAGTACGATAGGTACCCTTGCACTTGGAGTCGCAGTGGCTGTAGATGCTGAACCTGTCCTCGTTGACGGGGCAGTGCGTGTGCTGCAGCCACTCGGCGCAGAAGAAGCCGCCGTACGAGGACTCGGCCACGTAGAAGGCCCGCTCGCGGAACGACTCGAAGTCGCAAGGCACCACGGTCACGTTC
>JALIZH010020099.1:0-23543 GCA_030522465.1 Rhipicephalus appendiculatus
CGTCCGTGTGTATTTCTGTCGGAGCGCTTGGGTAGAAATGCCGCAGGATCGGAGGAGAGGTGAGAAGACGACGCAGCGTTGTAAACGCGGCATCACTATCTGGTGACCAGGTCGAAAGGTTGTGGTCAGCACGTGGGAGCTGTATCAAAGGGGCTATGACGGTGGCGAAGTTGCGGATGAAGCGGCGAAAGTATGAACATAACCCGATAAAGCTTCGAAGCTCTTTCAAGGTGTTTGGTCGGGGGAATTCAGCGACAGCTTGTAGTTTCGACGGATCAGGGAGTACCCCATCTTTTGACACGACATGACCGAGGATGATCAGCTGCCGAGCGGCAAAGCGACATTTCTTCAAGTTGAGCTCGAGTCCGGCGTTAGCGATGCATGTGAGAACGCGTTCGAGGCGAAGAAGGTGGGAATGAAAGTCTGGTGAAAATATGACAATATGGTCCAGATATCAAAGGCATGTGTCCTCCTAACCTCACTGAGCCCTATTATATCCCATTTAACACCCTCTAATTCCTCGAATAGTACAGCTAGACTCGCCTCACTAGATAAAGTTCTGGCGTTAAACGTAGCCAAGTTCAGATTCCAATGGCGGCCTGTCCGGACCCAGAGATTCTTAGCACCCTCCGCTGCGTCGCAGGTCTGACCGCCGCCTTGGTCAGTTGCTTCGCAGCCGCTGGGGACTGAGGGCCGAGGGTTAATTGGTGTATTCATGTGGGAGGTAGTGGCCAAGTACTGCACCAGGGTGGCCAATCCTGCTCTGGTGAGGGAGTGCATTGCTGGCTGTGGTCGCCAGTGAGGCTGCACCCCAGGCCTTTTTACACAATTCCATCATCACGCGCTATACAGGCTTATACAGTGCTGAAGAACGGACACGTACTATGCTATCGTGGCTTAGCTGACAGAAGAGAACTAGGGGTGGGGTTCCTTATTCATAAAAATATAGCTGGTAATATAGAGGAATACTATAGCATTAATGAGAGGGTGGTATGTATCGTAATTAAGTTTAATAAGAGGTACAAGATGAAGGTGGTACAGGCCTACGCGCCTACATCAAGCCATGATGATCAACTGGTTGAACGCTTCTACGAAGACGTAGAATCAGCAATGAGTAAGGTAAAGACACAGTATACTGTACTGATGGGCGACTTTAATGCAAAGGTAGGCAAGAAGCAGGCTGGAGATCATGCAGTTGGGGAATATGGCATCGGCTCTAGAAACGCCAGAGGGGGAGTTACTAGTAGAATTCGCAGAACGCAACAATTTACGGATCTTGAATACCTTCTACAGAAAACGGGCTACTCGTAAGTGGACGTGGAGGAGTCCTAATGGCGAAACTAAAAATGAAATAGACTTCATAATGTGTGCACACCCGGGCATTGTACAGGATGTGGAAGTAGTTAACAAGATCCGATGCAGTGACCACAGAATGGTAAGATCTAGAATTCACCTAGACTTGAGGAAAGAACGGCAGAAACTGATACGCAAGAAGCCGATTAATGAACTAGCTCTGAGAGGGAAAGTACAGGAATTCAGAGTTTCACTTCAGAATAGGTACGCGGCTTTAACCGAGGAAATCGACCTTAGCGTTGACGCAATGAACGATAATCTGACTAGTATCATTAAGGAGTGTGCAGTGGAAGTCGGGGGGTACAGTCGTTAGACAGGACACTGGTAAGCTATCCCAAGAGACGAAAAACCTCATTAAGAAACGTCAAACCATGAAAGCCTCAAATGCAACAGACAAAATAGAGCTGACGGAGCTTTCCAAGTTAATCAATAGGCGTAAAGTAGCCGACATAAGAAAGTATAATATGGAGAGAATTGAGCATGCTCTAACGAACGGAAGAAGCCTCAAAGCTACGAAGACAAAACTGTGCATAGGCAAAAATCAGATGTATGCATTAAGGGACAAGGAAGGCAAAGTCACAACCAATATGGATAGAATAGTTGAGGTAGCGGAAGAGTTCTACAGAGATCTGTACAGCAGCCGAGACAGTCAGGATGATAACGTAAGAAGCAATAATAGCCCAGAGGAATCTGATATCCCACCAGTATTGACCGGAGAAGTAAAGAAAGCCCTAAAGGGAATGCAAAGAGGCAAAGCAGCTGGTGAGGATCAGGTAACATCAGACCTGTTGAAAGACGGCGGAGAGATTATGTTAGAAAAACTGGCCACCCTGTATACGAAGTGTCTCTCGACAGGGAGGATACCAGATTCTTGGAAGAATGCCAACATCATCTTGATCCATAAGAAAGGGGACGTCAAGGACCTGAAAAATTACAGGCCCATCAGCTTACTGTCCGTTGTCTACAAGCTATTTACAAAAGTAATTGCTAACAGAATTAATACGACATTAGAGTTCAATCAACCAAAGGACCAGGCAGGATTTCGTACAGGCTTCTCAACGACAGACCAAATTCATACTATCAATCAGGTGATAGAGAAATGCGCGGAATACAACCAACCCCTATACATAGCCTTCATAGATTACGAGAAGGCATTTGATTCGGTGGAGACATCAGCAGTCATGCAGGCACTGCGGAATCAGGGCATCGACGAAGCCTATATAAACATAATGGAAGAAATCTACAGCGGATCCACAGCCACGATAGTCCTCCATAAAGAAAGCGATAGAATCCCAATAAAGAAGGGCGTACGACAGGGAGACACGATCTCTCCAATGCTATTCACCGCGTGTTTACAGGAGGTTTTCAGGGCCCTACATTGGGAAGAGTTAGGGATAAGAGTTAATGGAGAGTATCTCAGTAACCTGCGATTCGCTGATGACATTGCATTGATGAGTAACGCGGGAGACGAATTACAGCTTATGATTACTGAACTGGATACGGAAAGTAGAAGAGTAGGTCTGAAAATTAATATGCATAAAACTAAAGTAATGTGGAACAATCTTGGCAGAGAACAGCGCTTTGCGATAGGTGGCGAGACACTGGAAGTTGTAAAGGAGTACGTCTACTTAGGACAGGTAGTAACCGCGGAGCCGAACCATGAGAGTGAAATAACTAGAAGAATAAGGATGGGATGGGGCTCATTCGGCAAGCATTATCAAATCATGAATGGTAGTCTACCACTATCCCTCAAGAGGAAGGTATATAACAGCTGAATCTTACCGGTACTTACCTACGGAGCAGAAACCTGGAGACTTACAAAGAGGGTTCAACTTAAACTGAGGACGACGCAGCGAGCGATGGAAAGGAAAATGATAGGTGTAACCTTAAGAGACAGGAAGAGAGCAGAGTGGGTCAGGGAACAAACGGGGGTTAAGGATATCATAGTTGAAATCAAGAAGAAGAAATGGATATGGGCCGGGCACGTAGCACGTCGACAGGATAACCGCTGGTCATTAAGGGTAACTGACTGGATTCCAAGAGATGGCAAACGCGTGAGGGGGGAGACAGAAAATTAGGTGGGTAGATGAGATTAAGAAGTTTGCAGGTATAACGTGGCAGCAGAAAGCACAGGACCGGGTTGATTGGCGAAACATGGGAGAGGCCTTTGCCCTGCAGTGGGCGTAGACAGGCTGATGATGATGATGATGATCAAAGGCATATCTGCCATTCGAGTCCTAGCAAGATGTTATCCATCATTCTTTAAAATGTGGCAGGCGCATTGCACAGGCCGCAAGGCATGACGGTAAACTCATAGAGACCATCACGGGCGGTCTGCTTCAGCCACCGGGACCTGCCAGTAGCCGGTTCGTAAGTCGAGGGACCAGAAAAAATTCGGCGCCTTGAAGGCAGTCGATCGCGTCGTCAATACGGGGAAGCGGGTCAACATCCTTACGGGTTATCTTGTTGAGTCGACGGTAGTCCACACAAAGGCGAATGTTGCCATCCTTCTTTTTTACCAGGGACTGTGCGAAGGTTGCATCACGCCATGTTCGAGCATGTCTCCTACGTGCTCGTCCATGACTCGGCGCTCCATTGCGGAAAGCACGATACGGCCGTTGACGCAATGGCGCGTGGTTTCCGGTGTCAATGTAGTGGACAACGGTGGAAGTGCGGCTAAGCGAGCTTGTTGGAGGTCGAATGACTTTACGAAAGCGGTCGAGGAGCGCGACCAACTGGGTGTGCTGACTGGAAGTGAGGTTTGGGTCAATACATCGAGAAAACCGTAGGTCACGAGATGGCTGCGCAGGGGAGAACGTCAACGTCCACGGTGTCAACCTGTAGAGGAGCCGAGTCGTCAGGCACATGATAGACAAAGCTTGGGTCGAGGTCCTCAGCATGAAAAAGGCACTCGTCGTGGTGCAGGGTTAGCTGCACAAGGAAACATGTTGGAAACATAAAGTGCGCTGACACCCTGTCGAATGGTAAGGAGGGCAAAAGGAAGTAACAAGGTGACTAGCAAGCTTAGACGGCGTGAAAAGAACTGTAGAATCGGAAAACGAAGCGCAGGAGATGGCGACAAGAGCGGAAGAGAAAGGAGGAATGGTAGTGTCCATTGCCACTAACACTCGATTAGAAGCGGCAGAGGAATTTTCAAAAATATCGCCGCCGACTGGAGACAGGGAAAGCTCTGGGCGGGTGCAATCGATAAAGGCATGATGAGATGACAGGAAGTCCCATCCCAAGACCCTGGCATGAGAGCAGTGAGGCAGCAGAAGTGTGAGATGAACTCAATGTGGTAAATAGTGTCTACTATAAAACGGTCACAGTTTCGCCACTAGGGCGAAGCAATGAATGCGATAGCAAGAAATTAGTTTGTCACACGCAGAACGACAAGCAGCTCGATACTCTGCAACGCGCCGCCGCTCGAAAAGGACGCATAGGTATACACAGGACAAGCGTGAACTAACAACTTTCGCAGTTGTTAAGTGTTTGTATTATTGGAGCAACGCGCTGCGAGTGTCCACAATGCAGAAGCCGACGCTGTTGTTGTTGCCTCTGACATGGCTCATACCCACTCAGGGGGATTGGCCAAAGATTGATTATATCATTATATGACTTTTCGACGCTGTTTGATACTTCTTTTTGTTTTAAACTGCGGCACGTGCAATGACCCCTTCTGCGTCTCCTGCCACGCGGTGGCGTCTGATGCCAAGTGTGCTCGGTGTTCTTTTTTTTTCTTCTACATCATGAGTGGTACAGAAGGGAGCCACTTTTTCGTGCGCATCTCAAGGGCAGTTTTCAATTTGGAAGAAAGTGTAAAAGCGTTGCGTGATAGAAAACACGCTCAAGCTGTTCCGAGACCTGCTTACCGCGAGTGGCAAATGGCGCATATGAATAGCTCGCCGTTATATCACTGTCACGAGCATGGCCTGTGGCTGTGTTGGCTAGCGCAGCAGGGCTGCGGAGCGAAGGGTCGCTGGTTCGAATCCCCGGTCAGGTGGTTTGGAATTTTGTTCTACAGATTCATTTTTCTTTATGCCTTTTATATATATTGTAGTGACGAAGAGTGCCACTGGGGCTCGGGCGCGTGGGGAGCTAGTTGAAGAAGGAGGAAGACGACGAGCAGAATAAGAACAGCCGGCCCGCAGCAAGGGCGTTGTCTCTTTGTTCTCTCTTCTTCACTACAATGGCGCAGTCGCCGAAAGGTTTTCGCGAACCCCAGCTATTACTTCGACGTGACACGTCTTCCTGAGGAACGCCGTGCCCCTTCCTCGCTGATGGAACCTGCAAGGCGACCGCCGAGGCAAGTACCTATCCCACCACCAGCGGACGGCGTCCAGGCCTCCATTGTGGTTCCGAGGAACTTGTCCGGTGACGCGATACCTCGCGCCAACCATGCGCATGGGCTCCTATCGCCTAGGAATGGCGTACATGCCTCCTCAGCACCTTTCGATCTCTCGGCGCTTCAAGCACCGTCCGTGGACGGCGTCCAGGCCTCCTCGGCGGCGCAACCTCACTTCATCGACGCCGCGATGCCACTTCAGGACACAACACACAGGTTCCGCTTGCCTAGGAATGCCGTTGACGTTTCCAATGGCATGGATCCCGTGTACAGGAGCCTGACCAAATCTGGGATCCCAAGGGACGCCGGGCACGCTTCCTTAGCAATGCACTCTACCACAATAAGTACCGGAGTCACTGTGTCCTCCGCAGATGCTTGCCTTGGCTTTTCATGCGAATCACCCGACAGTGCTGCGGAGCTGCTGCATACCATCGCGCGACTCCGCGTCACGGTCAACGCCTTGGCCGCGTCGACGTCTCTCCTGTTTCCTGCGGCCTTGCCAGCATTGTACTCGATTGATGCCGCGTTGGCCGCAGCCGCCTCGCAAGACCATTACGAGAGCTCACCCGAGAGCCGAAGAGAGCTCCGAGACACCCTCGCGGCGCTCTCATACCAACTCGGCTGCGTGGCGTCGTCATTCTCCGGAGTTTCGCCTGCCGTATCACTATCACCGGCTGCCTTTGAAATACCGGAGTTCAACGGATTTCAGGACGACGCCGACAACTAGGTGGCAACCATCAACGCTCTCGGAGCTCGCCAGGCCTGGACGGACAAGCAGAAATGGTGTGTGGCCGTCGACCGCCTTCGTAATGCTGCCGCGGCGTGGCATCGGTATGAAGGCACGAGGCAGCAGTCCTGGACTGAGTGGAGCGCCAGGCTGCTGGGGCTGCTTTCGGACGAAATCACTTCCACCTCGCCGCCACCACTCCATCCAACCTAACTGCTCCCGAGGATAGAGCTCAGGAGGAGCACGACCTCGAGGCTGCAACTGAGGAGTCCAGCTCACCTGCAGGCAGTTTCACGACCTGTCCTAGTACCCACAGACCTCAGGTACCAGGATCACCACTTCCAACCTTGGACCCTGAGTCGGTATCTGACGCCCTAACATCCCGGATATACGCCGAGCCTACATTCCATTCACAGCGGCCGACTACGCGACCTCCAGAATGGCCAGCACTAGAGCGCACGGAGGCGCCGGCCTGCTCTGTGACGTCAATTTTCTCGCAAGAAGTTGAAAGCGAAGGAGAAGCCACCGCTCCAGATTCGACCCTCACTTGGAAGCCAAGTCCCCGAGAATCACGGCAGTCATTGGCCGAGTGTGCGCACGTTAGCTACGCGCTAAGTGCCGGCTCCTTGAAAAAAGCGGAGGTGCCTAATCAAGCTGGTGTCGCTGTCATCAAAAACCTGCCAGGGCAGGTCATATCTCCAGTGTTTGACACAGCTTCTGACATAGAAGGCTCTACTGCACGCGGACCTTTAAGACTCGGCAGCTCGAGCACTAGCCCCACAGCGGCACTGCAGCAAGAGCACAAGTTGCCTCACGAGCCACTACGTGAAGTCGGCTCTGCGTGCTCGCAGATATCTAGCAGGACACCACCCCGACGCCCCCTCAATACACCTCAAGCAGCGTAGACATCGCCGCTCTGTGCAGCAGGTCACGGTGCAGTATTCACGATTTCCTGCGCTGTCAGCACAGCTGCGACGGGATAAGCAACTTGACAACAAGCAACCGATGCGACCACTTTGTATGAGCCAGCATCTCCTGCTGGTGCCATCTTTTTCTAGTCACCACGTTAATTCTCAGCGTGTCCGAGGTCTACGCCGGCCATCCCGACACAGCGAGTGTCGTCCTCCAGAATGTATGGCAGCTGAGCTGGACAAGTCGCGGCGTACACAACACCGACAGCAGCGGCACAGCCAGTGCGGCCCGCCACAGACAATTTCAGCCGCTCCTGATGCACGATGCAAAGTCGCAGCGTGGCCGAGTGTAGTGACGAAGAGTGCCACTGGGGCTCGGGCGCGTGGGGGAGCTAGTTGAAGAAGGAGGAAGACGACGAGCAGAAAAAAGAACAGCCGGCCCGCAGCAAGGGCATTGTCTCTCTTTGTTCTCTCTTCTTCACTACATATATATACATACATATACATATCCGGGACATGACGGCGTCGACAGACGGCGACGGTGACGTCAAAAATCAGCCGAGAGTGTCCATATAATTGCTATCGCAATAAAACACGAACTGTGCATGTTCCGAAGGGATCGATCGGCTCGGCGCTGGCTCTACGTAACGATACGGCTGAAAACGGCGGCGCGACTTTTCGGAGCTAAAGGCGAAGCTGGTCGGAAATCACTGATACTGCCGCTCCCGTATCGACAAGTGCATGAACGGCAATATCTTCGGCATAAACTACAATTACATTCGCAAGGAAAAAATGAGGTCTTGAGCATTTCCCAGAGAACGCAGTTCTTGCCTCCTGAACTGCGTTCGTCAGTTTTAGATGCGAAGCATCTTATGCTCGGGGTTATGTTCGTCCCTCCCGCGTCCCCCGTCCCGTGTCCCGCGTCCGGCCACTTTCATGAAGTAGGGATGAACCCATTATGCGAACCAGAACACTGTAGTAATATGAAGGCCGTCAACCACTACCACAGTCATCAGACTCATGGCCGAGAGCACAGAGAGGCTGCTTAGCAATGGCTAGGCAGGTTGTGTCTGTCGCCCAGGTTGACCCCATTCCTTGATCTTGCTTGCATGTGTTTGGAGGGCTTAGTCCGTCCCTCCTTCCCGCGTCCCGCGTCCCACACCACCACAGTGCATGCGCGTCCCCTCCCCCTATCCTCTCCTACGGTCACCCCCCTTTCTCTACTCTAGGAATCATCTACTCTACGGAGCGGTGCCCACGTCCCACATCCCCACAGCGCATGCGCGTCCTCTCCCCCCTCTCTCCTCTAGGAATCCTCTACTCTATGGAGCTGCTCCGGTGTCCCACATCTCCACAGCCCATGCGCGTCCTCTGCCCCTCTCTCCTCTAGGAATCCTCTACTCTACTGAGCGGCTCCCGCGTCCCACACCCCCCACAGCGCATGCACGTCCCCTCCCCCCTCTCTCTCCTCTCCTACGGTCCCCCCCCGTCCTCTCCTCTAGGAATCTTCTACGGAGCGGCGCGCACGACAGGTGGTGTGACAGCTGCATACTCCGCTGGGGGCGCCGTGGTAGTTCCGCGCTATGAAAATGACGGAGCGCGCGCGCCTCATTCCCTCTCCTGTGCAGGGCCGCGATGAGCGCCCGGACCACTGCTGTAAAACGAGAGTGGCGACGTTCCTCCCGCTCCACACATGGTTCCCTTTAGCGGGAGATGGCGATGTATTTAGATGTGAAGCATCTTATGGCGAAGCTTAATCCGGTGGTGGTGGTGGTGTGCCGGCGTGACCACCCTTACTGCGCATGCGCAGTAAGGGTGGTCAGTGAGGGTGGTTGCCGCGGGGCATCCCTCCCCGCGGCAACCACACCCTCACTGCGCATGCGCCTCCCCCTCCTCTCTCGCCTCCTACGTTCCCCCCTCCCTCCTCTAGGCATCCCTGCCCGCGGCGTCCATACTCCCACTGCGCATGCGCGTCCCCCCCTCTCTCTCCTCTCCTACGCTCCCCCCTCTCGCCTCTAGGCATCCCTGCCCGCGGCGTCCACACTCCCACTGCGCATATCCTCCTCTCTCTCCTCTCCTACGCTCCCCCCCTCTCTCGCCTCGCGACGCCGACGCAGGTAGCGTCTGCTAGCGAGTTTCTTGGTTGAAAAAACCGACTGCTCGCGCTGCACAACCGTTCACTGGCCACTCCGTATATATGGCAATGGATTTCGACCTGCAAGGTGGTGCCGGTGGGAGATTTCTCCTGTGCGCTGTTGAACAATAAAAATTCGCAGCGTGCGCGTTAACTAAAAGCGGACTGCGGGTCTCTGTGCCCAGTCGGAGTCTTCTGTCTCTCATTGCCCATTAGCAGCGATTGGCATGTTCCAGTAGGAAACACCGCTCCATCACTGCGTGCTTTGCGCCTCCCCAGTTTTCTGTCCTGCGCAACGCTGCGATGAGCACCAGCGTCAACGCCACCGCCAATGTAAGCGTTAGCGCCCGCTGCTTCACATCTACACATGGTTCCCTTTAGCGGGAGATGGTGTAATTTTTTTGAGTTGCTCGCCGTGCTATGCCTTACTCCGTATGTTAATGCGTCTTTGCCAGCATAAGCCGTCCTGGCAATATGCGAGGATTATTGAAAACACATATGAAGTAAGATATAACACTCTTTGAAAAATTCACCGTTGCATAAATAATCAGCATAGGGAAGCCTGCGTTGGCGCCCCAACTCTACTGTGTGTGTGTTTCTGCTTATCTCCCACCTCATCTCTTCATTTCTCATTCTTTTCATCCTCCCTTTCTGTCACCCCTTACACTTCCCCAGTGCAGGGTGGCAAACCGGATATTCGGGTAACCTTCATGCCTCTAACCTAACACTGATATATTCCGCCTCGGTGGATCAGTGGCTAAGGTGCTCGGCTGCTGACCCGAAGGTCGCGGGTTCGATCCCGGCCTGCGGCGGTCGCATTTCGATGGAGGCGAAATGGTAGAGTCCCGTGTACTGTGCGATGTCAGTTCACGTTAAAGAACACCAGATGGTCCAAAATTTCCGGAGCCCTCCACTACGGCGTCTCTCATAATCATATCGTGGTTTTGGGACATTAAACCCCACAGATTTTTATTAACACTGATATATATCTCTCCTAACGCAATCAATCTGGACGTCCTGCAATCAAAATATGCTCATGAACGCATTTTCATTTGATGACGTCCTGAAAGCGTAAAGGGATTGCTGCATCACTGCACTGGGAAATGCTGAAAGAAAGCTTACAGCAAGACCATGGCTCGTAGAAGCGCAATAAGCAGCTCTGACTTCACTAGGCGAGTTAAGGTAAAATTTCCGCGCATCAAGGTCTACGCAGTGAATGACAGCGCGCTTACGCTGACAGACTGCGCTCTGCCCTCAGCCCCGTACAGGCTACCGGCGTAAGTGGCCGCTGCAATGGATCGCCGTCTCGTAGATGGCGCTGCCGGTGAGCGGCCTCTACTCGGTCGTCATTCGCCGGAGAGATGCGAGAAAAGAAGGACCGCGAAGAGCAGGATAGAAGAAGGACAGGGTATAGACACAGAGGGGGGCAGCGAAGGGCAGCGAATGGGAGAGTTGAGCGAAGCTTAACTCCACAGGAGGGCGAACAGGACCGTGTCCCAGCCATGACGCTAGAGATATCGCTCGCGCGCCTGTAATATCGGCAGAATGGGCGTCACGGCTTGGGGCTGCAGCAGCCGCTCCGGCCGCCTTGCTTTCTCTCCCACTCGGTATTCTCCAGAAACGGAGCCGGACACCTGCTCCGTATACACCAACCGCCTCCTTTTTTCTCACACCAAGTCGCTTGTTCCGAAACACCCCTTCGCCTCTTCTTCGTCTGGGATTGTCGAATGTCCTACTGCTCCGGGGGAAGCAGTGGCCTGATTTCTGCGCTGTCTTCTCTGTCTGTTGCCATGAGCACTTTATATGTGGCACAGCATGGACGTTTGGTGAAGAGTTCCACGGCGCCGGACTGATCCGCTAGATGAAAAAATAAATGTGTGTGTGTGCGTGTGTGTGTGTGCGTGTGTGTGTGTGTGCGTGTGTGCACGTGCGTGCGTGCGTGTGTGTGCACGTGCGTGCGTGCGTGTGTGTGTACGTGCGTGCGTGTGGGTGTGTGTGGAGGGATGGAAAAACGAGAGAGGAAATAAATGACCGGCCAAAGGCGGGAAATGTCGGCCGGCCGGACGATGCCGGTCTTCAAATCTAAATCCCCCCCGCATACCCTTTCAACCCTTTCCACGTGTTCTTCGCTTCTTTTATGTTGTGTCTGTGTGTGCCGAAAGCCGGAAAGACGTTGAAGCGGCAGCCTAGTCAGAGCTTGTACTGCGCAGCAATCAAAGCTGAAAACAGTAAAGAAAAAAAACCAGCAGATCCCACGCACTGTGGGAATTGACGTAATGCAAAGCAGCCAGCAAGGAGCAAATCATGATGTACTTAATATGCATGCCAACATTTTCATGTTACCACCTGCCACTTATGTTCGTTATACAGCCACGTCCTGCAATACCAATTTTGGTATATATCAAGCTAGCGAAACGGCCGCGAGCGCGCCATGAGCGTGGCATGCAAGTCCTGCTGCACATGACATGTCATGATTTGCATATTACCACTTGTCATTTATGTTCGTCCTCCAGTCACGTTACGCAATACCAAATTTCGCGTATATCAAGCTAGCTAAAGGGCCACGAGAGTGTCATGAGCGTGGACTGCAAGTCATGTCGCACATGACATATAATGATTTCCATATTATCACTTGTCATATATGCTCGTCATAGAATCACGTCACTCAATACCAAATTTGGTGCATATCAAGATAGCGAAACGGCCGTCAGCGCACCATGAGCGTTGCATGTATATCATGTTGTACATGACATGCACATCATGATTTTCCTTTTACCACCTCTCATATATGTTGGCGATGCAGAAATGTCTCATCGTTCCAATTTTTGGATATATGCTGTTAAGAAAACGGCCCCAGGAGCACTATGGTCATGGCGTGTAAATAATGTTTTTCATGACAAGTTATTCATGATTTGGATGATATGACCAGCCAATCATGTTCTAAATACAGTCATTTATGTCATACCAAATTTAGTATAAATCCCATTAGCGATACGGCCAGGAGAGCACAAACTCGTAGGCGGCTAGATAGATAGATAGATAGATAGATAGATAGATAGATAGATAGATAGATAGATAGATAGATAGATAGATAGATAGATAGATAGATAGATAGATAGATAGATAGATACGCTCAAAGTCGCCGAAGTTTGCTAGGGAATGCTTCGCATTTAAAAAATTGACCCAGGATTACGGCACCACTTCAGGCGAATGTTGAGCGCTGCTGTTTAGGTGTTTTGATTTTGCGATAAGTTGAGCAAATGTGCATGCGCCAAGGCGACGCGATGCGGCGCGAGGGGGGAGTGTAGAATGCTTGATTTTCGCGTCAACGTAACGTGGTGACTTTGGCGCAGCCAACCTCCACCGCGGCGGCCTCACCCGAACGCTGCGCCGGTCCTCAATATTCTGCTATAGCGTGCCAGAGACGATGTGTCCCTTTGACAAAAGCACGTCCTCTTCTACCAAGCCTCACAAGTCAACCCACTCTCTAGTGCCCCTGCGTGAGAGGCATGCGTTGCGCTTTCACAAGAAGCGCGAGCAGGCACGAGGCATTGCAGACGCTTCCACAGCGGGTCGCTGGCTTTGATGGTGGAAAACTCCATGGGGCATGGGGCTTTTTCGCCTTCTTTCGTCTTCGTTCACTTTATCGGTTACGTCGACAAGGATGCTTCTCAACGCAGGAACGGACGCCTAATATCTGCGTTATAAAAAGGTGGCTTGCGCCTTCGAGTCGACTCAGGCGAATGCATAAAGGACCCTGGGAGTTTTTAATTCTTTCATTCATGGGCCACGAAAAGCATAGGGGACTTTCAATTTTGTCCTTAACTGCAGTGTTCTAATTGTGACGTAAAGTGAAATAAGCTGAAGCGGACGAAAAATCGCACTTGTCGTCTGTAGGATCGGTGAAGTCAAAATTAGTCAAGTACAACTTCTGCACTATTATATTGACTTTGAGCAATATGCACACGATCATCAGAGAGTAGAAACCTGCCGTCACGGCGTGTAGATTTGTTTAGAAAAAATCTTGAACAATTTAACCCATTAGGGCCCACTGTACTTTAAAAAGTACACTTCCTTTTTCGGGAATAGAAAATACAAAACAGAATATTCTGATCTTGCTCATTAAAATTTTGATTCCAAAGGTGGCAGCAAGATAATCCTAATTTGGAATATTGACCCGGTGATATTTTTTCTGTTTTATGAGTCGTCAAACTTTAGGAAAATGAGAGCCTGTTAAAAGCACGTGGTCAGTACTACTTTTCCCGAATTAATTTGAAGTTTTATATTTTATATGTTGAAAAAACGGACTGCTTCTGCTTCAGCAAGAGCAATTAAATCCTAGCAAAGCGCGACAAGCCTCTAGAGTGCATAGTTTTGCTGTGAGGAGTAATCAAATGTTGCTGTACTTTATTTAGTACACTGAGACTTTGTGGGAGCATACATGTAACTCTTGTTGTGCGTTGCATCATAGATAGCAGAGGCTTTTTTTTGTTATAAATGCCGTTTTTTCGGTTACCTCAGACTCATGAGGCTGCGAAAGATGTCGCTGTGAATATACGAGAGCATCTTCATGTTTTAATTGTCGATTCTGACCCTAACATGGGAACTTAGGAGGAGGAGGGAATGACGATGGTACGAGTGGATGCTCTCTGCTAACGATAAAAAACCATGGAATGAAATGAACTTTGGTAAGATAACTTCTGTTTTGACTCATGAAAGCAGCTTTGTTTCGAAAATGGCAAAGACAACAGCATAGTTGCTATGCTGACGAAAGACTACACAGTTGAGTCACTATGCTCTCTATCGTGGTGGCCATTCACTGAAAAGCAAAAAAAAAAGTAGGGCCACTGTCCTCCTTCTTCATCCGCAGTAACGATGCCATGTGGGGTTTTGAGCTCTACGATCAAGCTGCGAATGACTAGAAAATTGTCATTCCCTCAGAAAAAGTGGTACCAGCCCCTATTTACCCAGATGATCAAAATAGCCGAAGACAACGCATAAAGGGTCTCTACCGCACTGGTGGTTTTAGCAGACCCTCTACGCCTTGACTATTGTCCTTTAGTCGCATAATAGCAAAACAATGACTGCGCCTTGTTCTACCCAACAGAAGTATCAAAGATCTCCAGCGTACACTGTTCTTGCTATTACCCTCTATCCATTCGGACATTTTCACAAGAACGTGGCAAAACTGTGGAATTCTGCCACAATACACCAAAATGGTGTCGCCAAAAGCGTGACGTTACGCTTTTCATGAAGCACTGGTCCTTGACTAAATTGCATGGGCCGAGATATCTTTGTTATTCGTTTGGCAAGGGCCCAGCGTACTCGCCATTCTTGCACCAAGTCACCTTGCCGATTGCTATCTCGAAGGCCCAGCGTACTTTTTTATTCACGTGTCTACTCTCCTCTTCACTTTCCTTTTCCATCTTTCTTTTCCCTTTCCCCCTCCCCATAGTGCAGGGTAGCAAACCGGATGCTACACTTCTGGTTAACCTCCCTGCCTTTCTCTCTTTTTATTCTCTCTCTCTCTCTTAAAGTACAGTATCATAACTCCTGAAGAAATACACGTAACTCTAATGAAAATTTGCACGTGTGGTTGTCTATTGTGGTTAATTAATAATGCAAAATGTCAATATAATCCGACCAGTAGTTATTTCGTGGGCCCTAATGGGTTAAGGTGTTAAGCGTGACGCACTATGGGGCAGCGGTAAGAATTCTTGCCGAGAAGGTTAGTGTGGATCACAGAAATGTTTTTAAAAGAAAAGTTGACCGATTTTTTAATACTCAGTACTGTACCACGGCCGTGACTGTACACTATGGAAAAGCTGAGGGCTGTCCCTTGAAAGTAAAGCCGTAAGCATCCGGTCTACCACCCTAGCATTACTGGGATTAGAGCCACATTGCCAGAGAAACACCTACCTGTAGTCATCTTGAAAAGCCCCCGTGGTCAGTCTAGCTACATTATATAGTTTAGATGTCCATACATGTAGCTTCACTAGTAACACGCGCAATAAAATGTATCTGAATAAAGCAAATAAACTCCCAATTTTATCCTTGAAGCTAACAATTACCTGATCAAGATCATGCTTAGAATGGTGCCGTCTAAGTCTCTGCTACAATTATCTCAGAAAGGAAAGGGCGGCTTCTAAGAAAAAGCAACACTGATTGCCATAGCAGTGAATGAATGAATAAAAAAACCGGCAGATCCCACGCACTGTGGGAATGGATGTAATGCGAAGCAGCCACTAAGAAGCAAATCATGCTGTACATAATATGCGTACCATTATTTACATGTCACTATATCAAGCTAGCGAACTGGACGCAAGCGCACCATAAGCGTGGCATGTAAATGGCATTGTAGATGACATACATGCCAAGATTTTCACGTTACCATCTGCCCCTTAAGTTCGCTTAATTTTTTACCTCGAATTGCAGCGAGACGCGAGACCAATCTGACTCCATTTCGCATGCGTTCGTGTCCTCGCGCGTTGCGCATCGTGCAGACGCCATCCGCGTTCCAGCGTCCATGACACACTTTGTCAATTCCAAAGTGTGTTCCTCGAAAGCCTATGCCCACTGAGACGGGGTCGGTCAGAATGGAACGTGATGCGCGCGTCTCCCTCCTTTCATGATTAGAGACGCTAGGCACAGCGACGCTACGCAAGCAAAGCGCGAGCGCTGTAGAGTCCAACGCGAACGGCGTCCGTTTGCGCGCCCCGGAGCCCACCTGGTACCGTGCCAGGGCAGGGCTGGAGGGACGGACGGACGGACGGACGGATGGGCGACCAGACGGACGGACGTGAGCATGACACATTAAAGGCTCTCGCCTTAAAAATGTGGTGTATATCGAGCTAGCGAAACGGCCACGAGAGTTTCATGAGCGTGGCACGCAAGTCATGTTGCACACGACATGTCATGATTTCCATATTACCACTTGTCATTTATACCCGTCATACAATCACGTCACTGAATACCAAATTTTGTGTATATCAAGCTAGTGAAACGGCCACGACAGTGTCATGAGCGTGGCATGCAAGTCATGTTGCATACGACATGTCATGATTTCCATATTACCACTTGTCATTTATGCCCGTCATACAATCACGTCGCTGAATACCAAATTTTGTGTATATCAAGCTAGCGAAACGGCCCCGGGAGTACAATGAGCCTGGCATGCAAGTCATGCGGCACATGACATGCCCTGATTTCTATATTACCACTTGTTATTTATGCTCCTCATACAATCACGTCGCTCAATACCAAATTTGGTGTATATGAAGCTAGCGAAACGGCCCCGAGAGTGTCATGAGCGTGGCGTGCAAGTCATGTTGCACATGACATGTCATGATTTCCATATTACCACTTGTCATTTATGCTCGTCATACAGTCACGTCACGTCATACCAAATTTGGTGTATATCAAGCCAGCGAAACGGCCGTCAGCGTGCCATGAGCGTGGCATGTAAATCATGTTGTACATGACATGCAGTTCAATATTTTCATATTACCACCTGTGATATATATTGGTCATGCAGAAATGTCTCATCGTACCAATTTTTGGATATATCAAGTTAAGAAAACGGCCTCAGGAGCACTATGGGCATGACGCGTAAATCATGCTTTTCATGACAAGTTAGTGATGATTTTCATGATATGACCAGTTATTCATGTTTGTCATACAATCATGTTAAGCCGTACCAATTTTGGTATAAATCCCATGAACGATACGGCCGGGAGAGCACAAAAAGTCGTAGGCCGCTAGATAGATAGATAGATAGATAGATAGATAGATAGATAGATAGATAGATAGATAGATAGATAGATAGATAGATAGATAGATAGATAGATGGATAGATAGATAGATAGATAGATAGATAGATAGACAGATAGATAGATAGATAGATAGATAGATAGATAGATAGATAGATAGATAGATAGATAGATAGATAGATAGATAGATAGATAGATAGATAGATAGATAGATAGATAGATAGATAGATACGCTCAAAGTCGCCGAAGTTCGCTAAGAAATGCTTCGAATTTAAAAAAGGCTGCATGAGGCCAATAAGAGACACGACACACCATGTGACAAATGTGAATCTGAGGGAGGACGCCAGACGACAGGCAGAATCAAGTGTGCCCTAGCGACCTTCGTCTTTTCCCGGCAATTTCGGGGTTTTCATTTGTTGTTTTGTATTTCTCTCTTTATAGGCGACGTTGTTCTTGAGAAGCTCTTGTCGAGTGTCTGCCTTCAAGGGCGTTGCTTAGACGCAGCCCTGCGAAAGCAGATGAATAATCATAGGTAAAGTGAGCGAGCAGGTTTGATGGGGAAGGCGGAACGATTCGTTGAGCCGCACTTACCATTGATTCTGCATTGGCTCGTTTATCGCCGAGACCATATGTTCCCTTTCTTTACCCACATCCTTCCTTTTTTATCATCGTTGATAGGCTATCCTCTAGCTTCATAGTTTTTTTTTTTTAAATTGAGGAAACTTCGATGCAATGCATATAAGATATCGGGCTCCACGCTTCCGAGTCCTCAAAGAGAAAAAAAAAGAAGAAAACATTGCGCAAAATGGAGCTCCTTGAACGTGCGCTATTGGTAGAATTCTTCCGTGTTTCAGCACAAGACGTACAAAATCTTCATAGTATCGCATCCGGCGTTGAAAGAATGTCAATGTAATATATAAGCTTTCTGCCTGCATTTGCGCACAAGAATGCTTAAACCTTGTTATCAAACACGTAAGAGGATTGAAAAAGGTATACTTTCAAGTACACACCGTAATGGCGCTGAAAGCGAATGCGTTTGCGCACCTCTTGCACACACCGTGAAGTAATTGCTCAAATAAATACTTTTCTTCGTGTCTTTGATGACCAACGAAAGAAAAAGCGACAACACCACGTAATGGCAGGCATAATGTCAGTCCTGACACAACAATTCATGGTAATATTAAATATATGTGGCGTTAAAGTCGCAAAACTACATGATTATCAGATACGATGTAGTGGAGGGCTCCGGAAATATCGGCCATCTAGTGTTCTTTAACGTGCACTGACCTCGCGCAGTACACGCGCCTTTACCATTTTACCTCCACCCAAATGCGACTGCAGCGGCCCGTATCGAACCCATGACCTTGGCGTCAGCGGCTGAGCACCGTAACCACTCATGCATATTGCCACGCGTTTTTATTGTCTCATTTTTATGTATTCGCGTTTCAACCACAAGGAAACTTTCATTAATTCTCGGCGCAGACCACGCTGCAATGCTTGAGAAGCTTCACGACTGTCTGTGATCATTATATGAAGATTACACGCAGGACGCGAAAAGGGAAGTTTTTTCGAGACCTTTCGCAAGCCGCAGTGGTAACGCTATAGAACCTTCGATGAAGCATGTATAAATACCGATGCGCCTTACCACAGAGCAGTTCACTTGACGGCCGACGCTGTTCTTGACGTCGTCAGTGTACGGCAGGAATTGCCTGTACTTTGCTCCTTTCATCTTCCGGGCACTGGTTTGCCAAAACCAAAGAGCTTCGTCTTAAACACGCCGACTGCTGCCTTCGTCAACATCACAACTACGTGATAATATAGTGACGGACGGTAATTACAATGTAAATGAGGGTACTAATGAAGCATTAAGAAGTTGTAGTAACCCTCATAATTTTAATGCAAATTCAAAAAAATCTTGAAGTGAGCTTAACCCTTGGCTCAGGTGCCTGGTAGGGGCCCGCGCATCTGTGCCTTCGTGTGTACTGATGTGTTCCTTGGGTCAACTTCGTGTTTTGCGGCGGTGCCGAATGGAGTCTCGGAGGTCACGTAGATAGAAGGCCGTGGTTGAGATCTGCTCCGCCAGGTGGCCCAACGATCACCGCCACTCGCAAGAAAGCAGCGTTCGCGTTAAGTTAACTAAATTAACTCACGATTCTGACAGTTATTTGACCTTTAATTAAGTAAGCTTACGCAAACTTCCGCTCCCATATCACATTCGATATAGCTGTTAACTATAACCAGAACTATAGATGTCATACCAAGTACATTTTAACGCGGGTTTCCTGGATGTTCGAAATACTGGAAGTAAGCGCTCGAGCTGAAGCGCGTTGAAAAGAAATAAGAGTGCCTTCCATTGACTGTGGCTCTAATAATCAGAAAGAAATCCTAAACGCACGCAACTTGTTCAAGACGTCATGCGAGCTCAATATATTGTATGTAACAAAGCTTAATCCACATTCGACCGATCTGTATGCGATGAAACAAGTCAATGTGGCACTCTCTATTTCATTCACTGACCTCAATTTTGGCCTCGCGCCACAGTACCTGCTTCTGTAAGTGTTACATCACCCAAAAATAAATTGGAGAAGAAAAAAAAAACACTTTCTTTTTCTTCTGTCCACTGACCCGCTGTTCGGCCCAGGCCTCGGCAGTATCGAAGATACATGTATCTTAGATGCTATCTTAGATACTGCTTGGCTATCTTGTATCTGAATCGCGATACGTCTCGCAAGACGAGGATCTGTATCTGTATTTCCGATACATTTATTAATTTATCGTGTATCTTAAGATACAAGATACTGCTATGGGAGCACCCTCGAGCGAAACAATAAACGTTGGCTGAACTTTACTTCTGAAGCTGATACTGTTGCCTCTAAGCCACCCGAATACAGTGTCATTCTTTTATTAGATGCGAAGCAGCTCTTTGACTCACGTGTGTAACGCCGTACGTTACGTGCGTCCGTACGAATGCGCCGCAACGCGTTCGCCTCGCCGTAGGTGTTGGAGCGTTGCCAAGTAGGTCACGCCACAGCTGCGCGTTGACGTCACGCTCCCCTGGCATGCTTCCCTCGCAGGTGCGCGCTGACGTCACTGTCGCCCTCACCCGCAGCATGCTCGCGGCAGCGCCCGCAGCTGCCGGCTGCTCCGCCCACTCGCAACACCTCTGAACGTGTCACTTCTCTCTCGCTTCACCCTCTCCACCGCCCGCAATGCTCGACCGCGCGTCGAGTGGAAACAGTCTTTCGGCTCGTTTATCTGCGATGACGCCCGTTTCAACCGGGTCAACGCCGTGCGCACCGCTGCTCCTTCACATCCCATCAGGCTTCCCTTCGGGGAGATGGTCCAAGTTTTCTTTCGGCCAGGATCTTCCACCGAGGGCAGGTGCTGAGGTGTGCGCGTCGCTATTGGTGGAGCACAGTCATGTGTTGGCGCTCGTGCCAACTTAACAAAAACAAGTACGTGAACATCTGCGTGCATCCGACCTTTTATTTTCTCTGTATTTTCTTTCTTTTTAGTTGCGTCGGTGCCGTGACACTCGCACATAGCCACTGTACTGTTCTGCATACTCCAATGCGTGCGGCGTATTTCGCGCAAATTATGATGCCGCTGTATTGTCGTTAATGAACCTATCTCTTGCGTGGTGCTCCGTAACGAAGTCAGAAGAATACAAGAATGGGGTCGCTTTGCGTCTCACGGCTTTTACACATCAGTGATTTGAAAGATATCGGGGATGCAAGTTTCACTTATATTAGATAGGATTGTATTATACGCCAGTGAAACCCTAGCAACTATCGCCCAACCGGTGTCAATGCTAGATGAAATAGAACAAGGCATTTACCTAACAGAAGATATCTTGGCGTATTACATCCTTGTGCTTCCTGCTATATTATTCCAGGTGTACTTTTAGTCATAATTTGATTGTTAGCACTAGCGCTTTCTTTGCCGTCCTCCGTTGGCATATATAGGTTCTGCCTGTCTCTTTAGTGCAATAGGTCTTTTGCAACCTGCTGGTACAAAGAAAGTTCTCTGCTTTATTTATTATTTTAATTGTCTGCGTCGTTCCTGCTGTTTACATATCTACATTCCATATTAGTTTGTTCTTATGCCAAGGCGATGGTAAAGGCAATAGTAAAATTATCTAGGCTTACCTAGAGTATTCAATAACAAACATTCTGTTTACGACTGGGTACAATAGGTGAAATTGAATTTGCCACATAATAAGGCAAAATATAAGCAAAATGATGTTAAAGATAGGGGTATTCGAGAAACATTATAATGCCAAGTACTCTGTTGTTCTTATGAGGGTCCCCACAAGCGGTTTTGTGCTATTTTACATAGCCACTGCGTTTTCTATTCTCTCCCATTAACACCTAAGTTGAAGGTGCATCAAACTCAATTTTCATAGCTTCTAGAGGTGCCTCCAGTACCACGTTTATACAGGGTGTTTCACGTAAATAGAACCGACTATTTAAAAAAAGTGATTCATTTTACCTGATGAAAACAAAGACATATAGTTTGACTTCATGTGGCGCTTCTTAGGTTATTGCTATCTTGCGCTTAACTGGTTAATTATGTAAGAGGAGTCATGCAAAATTATTATTACCCACTTTAGGGCTGAATGAGTTCGTTACGTTGTACAGCGCATTGCAAAACGACCGACCCCCCTTTTTTTTGTCGCAGCCTACATATTGGGTGGTGATTTTTATACGCCGTTTAAAGAACTCGCGAAATATGACCACGCAACGGTATTCGTGCGTTACTGTACTGGAGCGCTCTCAAACGTGCTTCGAGCGACACAACCGGCCGCGTCTCCAGGCACCGGCTTCCATGTGCGTCAGCATTTTAAACGACTGTACATGGCAAGGAAACGCCATCGTCCCTGAAAATGAAAATTTCGGAAAGTTTTGATTTTTTTCTTGTAAGATTTACAAGTTTCAGTGTTCTGAAGGTACTTTTAAAGAATAATATACCTACCATTGAGTGAGTATTAATTACTGGGATATCCATACGTGTCAAAAAGGGGAAAATGCAAATATAGAATATTATCGCAAAATTTCTTGAAGCGTATGTTTTAGAAAACTTGCAGTAATATTATTGGGGTTCATACTCCTTAGCTCAATACGTAAAAATCATGATTGAAGCGAGCAAGCGATCGCCGTCGTTCATCCTCCACTGCGCACCGCGTTAGCTCTCTTTCGTCCTCGTTCGCTCTATCGGTTGCTCCGACGGCGACGCTGCTCAACGCAGGAACGGGTGTCTAAGACCTGTGCTCTAAATATTGCGATGTCGCAAATGAAGGCATAAAGTCCTTATGAAACACGCCCAGTTTACAGCACATACGACTGCACTGACTGGACCTGTCTCGTCGACATGGATCCATGTCTGGACTTTCTAGACTGGAGGCAATGGTGCTCTGCCTGCTACACGAGGTCGACAAATAAACGCCCTTCCACTTTACATCAATTAATATCCCAAATTCTTGAGACACGTACTATCGCACTACAGGCATATTCTGTGCTCTCAGGCTATAAGTAGCCATTTTAATTAGATTTAATGAACTATCAGCGGCGCTAACTAAACATTTTTTTCTCTCCTCAACTTAATTCTCACTATCATATCTATTGTGTACAAAATCAATAATCAATAACTAAAGTCACCGCTACATTTTATAACGATCTATTTTTTTATTGTTATGCTTTCGTTACATCTCTCTTAAAACCCACGAGAAGTCAACCCTTCGCTGTAGCCCCGTCTCACTATCTAGCGCCATGACTTTTTATTTTATTCGTGATTTCATTTTACCTACTCACGTAGATATACAGGAGGCTATAAACGGGAGGCTGTAAAACTCCGCACTTGGGTCCATGCATGTAATTGCATAATCATTTCACCCGCAATATCTACGCCATTTGGACCAACTTATGAGCTCCGCATTCCTGCTCACTATCGAGGGCCATTAATCTACACCGCACTGCACCGCAATCCTCACAGCGCCCCAATATCTCCGCCTGCAGACTCTCCACTCTATTCCAACTCGTATTTCTTGCGTCTGTAAGGGTCGTCCAATATCTTGGTCCCGGGACAGTAGGCCTCAACTGTCGTTTTCCTATTGCTCTGTATTTCTTGGAGGGCCCTGGAGACTGCCGGCATTGCTTTTTAGGCGACTTAGATCTGAAAACTACTCCTTTAGCGCGAAAGCTCAACTGTAGTCGGGGTGCGCTTAGAAGAGAAAGACCACGTGTGACACGCACTGTCAGGCGTTACCGGAGAGAAGTAATTGAATGCGTTTGTCGTTAAGGCTAAC
>JALIZH010020100.1:0-89087 GCA_030522465.1 Rhipicephalus appendiculatus
TCCTACGCTCCCCCCATCTCTCCTCTATAGGCATCCCTCCCGCGGCGTTTACACCCCCCGTTATGCATGCGCGTCCCCTTCCCCATCTCTCCTCTAGGCATCCCGCCCCGCGGCAACCACACCCCCACTGCGCATGCGCGTCCCCTCCCCCTCTCTCTCCCTCTAGGCATCCCTCCCGCGGCGTTTACAGCCCCGTTATGCATGCGCGTCCCCCCTCCCCCATCTCTCTCCTCTAGACATCCCTCCCCCCGCGGCAACCACAACCCCACTGCGCATGCGCGTCCCTCCCCCCTCTCTCTCTCCTCTAGGCATCCCTCCCGCGGCGTTTACAGCCCCGTTATGCATGCGCGTCCCCTCCCCCATCTCTCTCCTCTAGGCATCCCTCCCCGCGGCAACCACACCCCCACTGCGCATGCGCGTCCCCTCCCCCTCTCTCTCCTCTAGGCATCCGTCCCGCGGCGTTTACACCCCCGTTATGCATGCGCGTCCCCCTCCCCCTCTCTCTCTCCTCTAGGCATCCCTCCCGCGGCGTTTACAGCCCCGTTATGCATGCGCGTCCCCCTCCCCCATCTCTCTCCTCTAGGCATCCCTCCCCGCGGCAACCACAACCCCCCACTGCGCATGCGCGTCCACTCTCCCCCCTCTCTCTCCTCTAGGCATCCCTCCCCGCGGCAACCACACCCCCCAACTGCGCATGCGCGTCCCCCTCCCCCCTCTCTCTCCTCTAGGCATCCCTCCCGCGGCGTTTACAGCCCCGTTATGCATGCGCGTCCCCTCCCCCCATCTCTCTCCTCTAGGCATCCCTCCCCGCGGCAACCACACCCCCACTGCGCATGCGCGTCCCCTCCCCCTCTCTCTCCTCTAGGCATCCGTCCCGCGGCGTTTACACCCCCGTTAGGGTAGGTACTCACTAGCGGCAAAAACGCGAGCGTCACGCCGCGTGCGGCAAGCGTGCTCGCGGCAGGCGCGTGCGTTCGTGCTTCCATTCGCATTTTACGCTACAAGGCAGTGATACTTGGAGTCTCGGGAGTTGTATAAGACTTCAAGAATTGCTGCCGCGCGGCGTAAAACGCGAATGGGAACGAAACGCACGCGCCTGCCGCCAGCGCTTGCCGCACGCGTCGTGTCGCGCGCGTTTTTGCCGCTAGTGGTGCCTACCCTTATGCATGCGCGTCCCCTCCCCTATCTCTCTCCTCTAGGCATCCCTCCCCCGCGGCAACCACGCCCCCCACTGCGCATGCGCGTCCCCTCCCCCCTCTCTCTCCTCTAGGCATCCCCTCCCGCGGCGTTTACAGCCCCAATGCGCATGCGCGTCCCCTCCCCCCCCCTTTCTCCTACGCTCCCCTCTCTCGCCTCGCAACGCCGAACGCAGGCAGCGTCTGCTAGCGAGTTTCTTGATTGAAAGAAACGACTGCTCGCGCTGCACAACCATTCAACGCCGACGCAGGCAGCGTCTGCTAGCGAGTTTCTTGATTGAAAAAACCGGACTGCTCACGCTGCACAACCGTTCACTGGCCACACCCCGTATATATGCGCACTGGATCTTGACCTGCAAGGTAGTGCCGGTGGGAAGATTTCTCCTGTGCGTTGTCGAACGATAAAAATTCGCAGCGTGCGCGTTAACTAAAAGCGGACTGCGGGTCTCTGTGTCCAGTCCGAGTCTTCTGTCTCTCATTACCCATTAGCAGTGATTGGCATGTTTCAGTAGGAAACACCGGTCCATCACTGCGTGATTGCGCCTCCCTAGATTTCTCTCCTGCGCAACGCCGCGATGAGCGCCAGCGTCAACGCCGCCGCCAGTGTAAGCGTTAGCGCCCGCTGCTTCGCATCTACACATGGTTCCCTTTAGCGGGAGATGGTGTTAATTTTAAGGCGAAAGCCTTTAATGTCTCATGCTCACGTCCGTCCGGTGTCCGTCCGGCATCCGTCCGTCCATTTGTCCGTCCGTCCGTCCGTCCGTCCCTCCGGCGTCGGTCCGTCCATCCGTCTGTCTTTCCGTCAGTTTCTCCGTTCCGCCCGTCCGTTCGTCTGTCCGTCCGTCTGTCCCTCCGTCTGTCCATCCGTGGGTCTGTCTGTCCGTCCGTCCATCCTGTCTGTTCGTCCGTCTGTCCATCCGAGCTCTGGCACGGAATCAGGTGGCCGCCTGGGTGCGCTAACGGACGGCGGTCGCGTCGGACTCTACAGCGCTCGCGCTTTGCTTCCGTAGCGTCGCTGTGCCCAGCCCTTGCAATCATTCTGACCGACGCCGTCTCAATGGACACATGCGTCCACGGAATGCACTTTCGAATTTACAAAGGGTCCGTCAATTTAAGCGCCGGAACGCGGATGGCGTTTGCGCGATGCGCAAAGCGCGAGAAAATACTCACGCATGCGAACGGAGGAAGCTTAGTCTCGCGTCTCGCTGCGATTCGCGGTAAAAAATTAAAAAAAGAAAACACGCACAGATTCGGTTTGTGTGTTATCCCAGTGAGAGTGTAAAAGAAAAAAAGACATGGCCATAGTCAGTGGAATGGCCGCACGCTTTCGCCGAACACACTTTGGAACGTACGAAGTGTCCTTCAATTTTTGTTGGGGAATTCTGCTTGAACAATGTTGGATGTGTTCTTATTGCATTGGGCACTTAGCGCCATGGAGGTGTTAGTAGCGAAGGCATGGTTCTTAGGGGCCAACAAAATTTTTGCTTTACCATGAGAAATATCTTTACACCCACACTTCTGGCTGCTTGATTTTATTTGAAATGTTTGTGTTGATGCTCAGAAACCCCTTAAGTTGTCCTAAGGGACGCACTTACCACTTTGAATAAGGTATCTTGTAAAGTGCTCATGTGGTGGTGGTGAAGTCGCTATTCGCCCAAAAGAGGGGACCAGTACGAAGACCGGGTGCGCAGGCATGGATCCCTTGGGATACCGGAGCCTCTGCCGCGCGCTGGATGCGCCGGCGTTAGTCTATTGGCTTGAAAGCACGGAGGAGAGACTCCCGCGGCTCTGGGGTGTTTCTGGTGCCTGCGTCGTAGTGCGTGCAAGTCCATGCCATGTGTATGAGAGCGGCCGGAGCTTAGCAGTGTTGGCACCCGTACTCCATCTCACCACTACCGTTTAGTACTACAAAGGCTTTTGAGTGTATATAAGCCAAGCCACACGCTTGCACAGCAAACATAGTTCTAGATATATTTACCTTACGATAGGCAGGGTTGAGTCATTTCCGCTTGTTTGGCATGTTTTACGGTACACCGATTCTTGATATAGGTAATCATTTTTTTTTGCATTGTTACCGAGTGTCTTTAATTCTTTATGAGAAACCGCCTGTAACTGTGGTTACAAATCAAAATGGCGGCGCATTTGTAGACGCGGCCGCGCCCCTTTGTACCACACTTGCGCTTGCAATTCGCTCACTGCGCTGGCAGGAACAAATAAATGGTGAAATTAGCAATCGCTTTTTGCCATCTCACGCTGAGGACAAAGCATGAGGCACATTTGGTCGTTATTAGAGAGAAGCTGTTGGTTTAGCCATGTCTGCTAGACCTAACGGACCGAGAATTTGATAATGGTTCTTTGAATTACCGCGATATAGTCACCGATATATTGCTGTCGATGGGTCACACATAAATCTAAACCAAATGCAAGCGTCAGTTTGAAACTTACGGGCCACACAGCGCACGATGACGACTTAATATTTTCACGGGGCCCGTGACGTTGACGAAGGCAGCAGTCGGCGTGTCCAAGATGAAACTCCCCAACCAGAGAGAAGTCTCTGAAATGTTCACCTTTAAACTCTTTATTTGGCCGAACTTGTGGCCGGGTAACGGAAACTCAAACTACAGCAAGGAATGCTCGCTGTACACTGAGAGCGGTGAAGAGAGCGTCGGCCGTCAATAACCTGATCTCAGGTTAGCTACGTAAGCATTTTTGCGTGTGCTATCGAAGATTCCAGCGTTATCGCTGGTGGCCGCGTAAGCTCTGGTATAAACTAGACTATTCGCGTCCAGTGCGCAATCTTAACGGAATGATCTAAAACAATCGTGAAGCTTCTGAAACACTGCGGCGCGATGTGGGCCGAGCGTTGCAAACAACGTCTTTGCGGGTGAAATCAGAATACACCAAAATAACACGCGTGGCAATGCACCCTCTATCACAAAAAATCATCGTCACGAAGCTTAACAGAGAGCATAGAATGGAAAACATGGATACAAAGCAAAATAATAAAGCAACCAAAACTCCGTTTCCTTAAAGCGCATAGAACAATTTGAGAAGCACCACATGCAAGACCTCGGGGCGTGCCCGGCGTCGATGAGAGTTCGTCAGGGATAACCTCGTAGTCGAGTGCGCCGAGACGTCGCAGTACCTTGTACGGTCCGAAGTATCATCGAAGAAGCTTCTCACTAAGTCTGCGCCGGCGCATTGGCGTTCAGACCCACACACGGTCGTCTGGTCGGTATTCGATGTGGCATCGTCGGAGATTGTAGCGATGGTTGTCGCTCTTTACCTGGTTCTGGATGGGCAGAGGAGCGAGTTGTCTGGCTTATTCGGCGCGCTCAAGGTAGACAGTGACGTCGAGGTTTTCTTCGTCGTTGACGTTGGGTAGCATCGCGTTCAGCGTCGTGCCTGGCTTCCTTCGGTAGACAAACTTGTACGGAGTGATCTCCATCGTTTCTTGCACGGCCATATTGCATGCGAAGATCACGTACGGAAGGATTGAACCCCACGTCTTGTGCTCGACGTCGACGCACATGGCCAGCATGTCGGCGATGGTCTTGTTTAGACGTTCGGTGAGGCCATTGGTCTGTGAGTGGTAGGCGGTGGTCCGGAGGTGGCTTGTCTGGCGGTATCTCAAGATCGCCTGAGTTATCTCCGCAGTAGAGGCCGTACCTCTGCAGGTAATCAGGACCTCTGTGGCGTCATGACGCAGGACGATGTCCTCAACGCACAACTTGGCCACCTCGGAGGGCGCTGCCTTTGGCCAGGGCCCACCTCACCCCTTGAAGCTGGTTACGCGTACCTTGTTATGACTGTTGCGCTAGCCAGTTTTGTGATGTTTTTAGGTGTAACCAGTAATTGTTGGGGTGAGGTTCATAAACACGGAAGCAGATGCCTATATCAGCACTATCACGTGGCGTAGACCAGAAAAAATAGTTGTTCGCCAAAAAAGAACATCGTTACAGCCCTATTTTCGGCAATTTAATGAACGTCGAAAATGTGTAGGTACTCCAATACGCGCGTAAAGGACACAAAATTATCCAACTACGAAGAGGGTATCTCTTTTAAAGGGCCCTGCAACACCTTTGTCCAATCCTCAAAGAATGACCTTGCCGTTGAGTTTTGTTGCTTCGAGAGTCTGCCTCAAAAAAAAGAAAAAGCATTGATTGCTTCAAGTGTGAGCCGAGTCATCGCACAAGACGAGCGCTTTCTTGCTTACTCAGTTGCCATGAGTGCGCTGTAAGCTGCAACGATTCTAAAACATA
Organism: Rhipicephalus appendiculatus; assembly: GCA_030522465.1. Taxonomy (NCBI): domain Eukaryota; kingdom Metazoa; phylum Arthropoda; class Arachnida; order Ixodida; family Ixodidae; genus Rhipicephalus; species Rhipicephalus appendiculatus. Next base: position 5,459 of record JALIZH010020100.1, read on the forward strand.
ATATTTGTTGGGGTTTGATGTCGCAAAATCATTATATGATCATGAAAGGCGCCTTACATTTTGCCTTAATCAAAATGCAGCCGCCACGGCCGAGAAATGAATTCTAACACGTAAATATTACACTGAGAAATTCCAAACAAGAGAGTTGTATCAAAAGAAAACTTTTTTTTTTTTTTGCTGTCAAGCTCTCATGCCTAACTATTCCAAGTCTAGTGTGCTGAAAACCTCCTGTAAACACGGGGTGAATAACATTGGAGAGATCGCGTCTCCCTGCCTTACACCCTTCTTTATTGGAATTATGTCGCTTTCGTTATGGAGGACTATGGTGGCTGTGGATTCGCTGTAGATTTCTTCCAGTATGATTATATAGTCTTCGTCGATGCCCTGGATTCCGCAGTGGCCTGCATGAGTGCTGATATCTCCACCGAATCAAATGCCTTCTCGTAATCTATGAAGGCTATGTATAGGGGCTGGTTGTATTCCGCGTATTTCTCCATCACCTGAGTGATAGTAGAATATGGTATATTGTTGAGAAGCCTGTACGAAATCCTGCTTGGTCCCTTGGTTGATTGAAAACCAAAGGACCTAGCAGGATTTCGTTACGTACTTTTCGCTTAATGGAACAACGTCTTAACAAGCTCATTACGTTGCTGCGTTTACGCTGACGATCCTTACCGACGATCCGTACGTAGCACACATAGTCTGAACATTGCTTTAGTTTACGGTGTCTCTATAGATTTCATAATTAATGAGACAGCTTAGTTGATTAAGATAAGTACGTTAAAGCAATTGTTCACTGATTTTCGTTCCGATGTAGCAATTATTTATATTCATATTTCCATGTGTTATATCTTCGATTGAATGTTCTACGCATCATGCAGCGGTTGTATTTAGCAGCCCTTAAACGTCATCTCTCTTTTTTTTTTTTTTTTTTGCGTTGCAGTGGCTCTAGACTTTTACATAGGGTGGCAGCTCGTCGGGGATTTGGTACCAGAAATCGCCCTGCTCGAGAAGCTCGGCTTTCGAACTTCGGGAGTCGCACCCGGGACCGTGGCTTCGTGGCTCATGTCTCTTCACAAAGGAGTCGTTCCTCGGCGTGGGTGGTTCGCCACCCTTCAGAGATGGGGCAAGAAAGGTGGCGTCCCGTATTCCATCAAAGCAGCGTTCAAGCATGCATTGTTGTTCCTGTTCGTCGTGTACGGTCCTTAGGGCAGCCCCGCGCAACGCGGCAGCCTGTACCGTGAAGCGCAGATCGCAGGCTCTGGACAGTGATGGACACCGATGAAGCCGTTCGAAACTACGCTCTCTTGCAGGTACCAATAAATTTACACAGTCCTTCCGAACAGAAAACACTGTCATCACTGCAGACACTTTCATGGTCCTCGTCCTCAGACCATGAATCATACGCAATGCATGGACATTAGGACGAGAGGTGGTTGAATTTTACCGTTAGCTCCCGTTAGGTGACATTCCTAGAAGCTATTGTCAAAGGGCCCCTGAAACCGCCCTGAGGTCTAAATTCAATTGCGGTGTTGCAGTTATGCACGGGCCTTCAACAATCACGTAGCAGCGAGGTTTTCGTTCAACGATGCCTTCAATAGCGGTGTTACGCGCGAGGATACAAAAGAGGCCCTCGCTCGTTTTGTTCCCGGGCGAGTGCTCTTCTCACCGTGCGAGTAGGAACAACGGCGAGCGCGTGTACCCGAGAGAACACAAACAGGCACTTTTTAACGCGATAGCGTTAAAGAGCTCGTTTCGCAGAAATTCCGGCGTCGGCGTCGGTGTCGGCGTCGTTGGTTGTGAGCGAAAAATCATCATCTTGTCCGTGACCGAAAAATCGAGAAAGATGCAAATAAAATAAATAATAAAAATTTTCGGGTCCGAGTGAGGATCGAACCCGGGTCGTCTGCGTGGCAAGCAGGTGTTCTACCACACAGCCATGCCTCTGATTGGAAACTACTGTGAAAATAACTTCCTCTGGTTGGAATTGCAGTGAAAATAACTTCCATGCTTCGTAAACGCAAGCGTCCTTTATATAGGCGTCGCAATATAACATGTAATATCCCAGGAATATTGCGTGGTACAAGCGTACATTGCCATCGGGCGTCAGAATATGTGACTATCATAACGATTTCATAGTGTAAAGCCAGCCACCCATTACAAACGGCACAAACATTACTGCGCGTAGTGGGTGCATTCCCTTAACACCAACGTAGTGGGTGCATTGCAAGTTCGAAAACATTTCCCACATTTGCCGCGCATAATTGCTCCTGGTTTAAAGCATACTACCCATTACATAGTATGCACTAAGTGATTGAAGTAGGCACTAGGGACGGGATATCGCTATCGCGTTCAACTCTTAAAGGCGAAGCTTAAGGGTCCCCCCAATTTTTTGTGGATGACATGACTACAGGAGAATTTTGACGTTAAAGCCAACGGAAGGGAATACCGAAACGCCCGAAGAGCAGAAGGGATAGCTTCTTGGAATTTCTGGCGCGCCCGCGCCTCGTAGCAGCGCTCATGCGCTTGACGTTCTTGATGATGACGGCATACTGAGCTCGATGCGCGCGTTTGCCTGAAAGGTTAAAAAATTACCGGAGGTGGATTGAGGTCCTTTAAATAATGTATTGATATTAATTGCCAGGTACCAGTTATGAAATACTTAAAGACGGCAGACACTGTTGGATCTAGTGTGTAAATGAGAACGCTAATAACAGGGGGGACTCCTTTAGTGAGAGTGGGTGGTCAAGTGTTTAAGGCTTCGTCCTTTAATGCTTGGCTCTGTCAAAGCACATATTCATCGACTATATAAAAAGTGAACCGATGCTTTTAACCGATGCATGACAGTAATGATTAAACCGATTTCTTGAAAGAATAAATATTCTTTCGTGAATATTTCAACGAGGGTAACAGCTATGCCTAAACGCATTTGCTTTCCCTCTAGCAAGCGCTAGCTCTTGTTCGGTCACAATTACCCTTTACGGCATTCATGGCTGAATGTTTTTGTTAACTTATACAAAATAGCAATATTACAAAATTTTTTCTACATTTGTATACTGATTTGAATAGAGTTGTCTCTATAGAAGTGATATTGCACAATAGCTCATTATTCGGCGCGAAGGCCCACCAGTGGAAAAGCTGCCGCCACCATTGGCGTGGCGTTCTAGGCAGGGTCAGCAGGCGCTGATAATGAAATCTTAGAATGCCACTTGTTCTGTAATTCAATGACTCTATGGGGAGTTAATTGCGCCTCAGATGTGCACTTAACAACTTATGAAAGTACTGAGTATGCAGTCGCAGTATTTGAAGGCATCTTATACGGCATTACTCCGTGCTGTCTTGCAGTGCTTAAGCAACAGAGCCTGGTTTAAGCCTCTATACTTGTCGTTACGGTGAGAGTTTGCGCGAAGTTTGGATATTGAAACTTCCAAATTGTAAGCAGCCATCGGCTACAATACGCGCTTACAATCAGCACTTCCACGACGGATATTTGTGCTTCAGCATAACGCTGCGATGTTCCGTTAGTAGTTGAAAGCGCTCACTGAGGCGCTTGCGCGGCATGCTGGTTGGCTAATGAGACCTATCTCTCCCAAGCTCGCCAATTCGTTGATACCCATCATATCGGCCCCAAAATTGGGTTGATGCACTCCTGGAATTCAAGTTCACCCATCCCAACGTCATTTATTTTTCTGCAGAGCCATTCATATTCTGTTTGGAAAGCTATATAGACGCGATTTTGACACCAAAATCGATTTAGAAAAAAATACCAAAAAAAAAAAAAAGAAACGGTCAAATCATGATCATGGGCGTTAGTCGTCGCGATGGAGATGTGCCACTATACAGGCGTAAACATGGATGCATCCACGTTCAAACGGTGCTATAGCTGCCAAATCACCAATAGGCATTATACAAACTCTACACTACCCAATGAGCGCTACTTCTGTGAAGGCACTGTTCACTTTCGTGATATACCAATTCTTATGACTGAGGGTGATCAAGCATATTTTATTAAAAAGAACGAGTGATCCTGCGGCTCAGTAAGAGGGAGCGGCGGAACTTCGGGAGACGGATCATTGAGCGGTGGTTCTCTCTTGCACACTGAGCGGTGGTGCTCTCTCGCTTAACTGAGCCGGCGTGTTCTTTCGCTCAGTGAGCCCTATTGATCCAACGCCACCAGGTTTGGTTGAAACCGACGCGTGTCGCGTTCCTTTGGCAACTGCGGGCAGACTCGCGCTACTCGCTCCCTATGTTGCGGTGCGCGTGACAGCTCATCGTGAGCTGGTGCAACTCGTCGAAGACGAACAGGTGAAGGTATAGTTTACGTATTGGTTTTCATTAGTGTGCCGTAAAATCCCGAGCAAGCAACCCCCCCCCCCCACAGCGAAGGGTAATACGGATAAGCGGGCTAGTTGGTTTTGCTGCATACACTTTAGCAAACACACGAGGACACACACTGCGCTGGTCCGCGTGTTCCTTTCTTGTGTGTCCTCGTGTGTTTGCGCTAAAGTTACAGTATGCAGCGAAGGGTTAATCCGACAATAATCGGAGAGGGGGGGGGGGCAATGGAGTAAAACTCAGTATGTCCGGTGGAAGAGCCGCTAAAAATAAGGAATGCGTACCCATGTTTCTAATACAATGCTTAATTAAAAATACGTATGAATTCATTGTTTTCATTTGCCCTGGTCGGGCGAATAAGAAGACTGAGTGAAACAGCGAAACTGGTGGGAGGGGGAGAAGGGGACGTATATCTGAAATATACTGAAGAATGGAGGGGGGCGCTTACTGGGGATTTGGCAGTAGTCATGGAAAATCTCACCCGTATAGTCCTACTCCAGCGCATTTCTGAGCGTGCATTATTAGCACGTCAATAAAACGAATAACATGTTGAGCTGAAACAGGGCTTCATTTTATTTCGTCCTAGCGCATGATGAGAAATTATCATGGCATGATGCTACGTTGAGTTTTGATCTGTTTGAATGGGCCGCACAAATATTCTTCTTCGTCTTTGTTGCTTTCAATGGGTAAACGGACACCTTCCAGAAAGGCGTCCACTCACAGTGACACACGACAAAATTAAGTGCTTGATTTAAGACAAGTGTCGATACAAGAAAGCGATCGAAGCACGCAAGTGCTGTTCTCCGTATAGTTTCTTTGCTTGAAAGCAGATCCTGCATCTACTTTTCAAACGTAAAGAGCGTCCGCTAGCACACACCGCGGATATTTTAGTGCACCTGTTTAGAAATTACGGCTGCAGTACACCTGTGCACTTGCGGCCGTGATTACTTGCGGAGCTGTTGTAAATATGCGTGACGCTGCAAAAACGCCCTTTCCAGCAATGACGTCATTGGCTCTACACCTCGAGCAGCAGCAAAGAAAAGAGGTGCTTCTTTTTACCAATAATAAAGAAAATCTGGGATAATAACATGGTGCCCAGAAGCATTTCCTCTTTTATTTCAGGAATCTCTTACTTTTTAGCAGTAATGCGATTTCTCGAAAAGTGAAGGGTGTTCAGAGTAACAAAAAGGGGGTTTACTGCTGCAACAGGGACGACAACAGCACTGACTTACAACTGATCTTATTTTCACACATGTGGGTACTGTCCATAGACGGTAACGCCGGACAGCGTATAGAGAGAACAATATGCTAATCCTCCACCAGGAGGGTTACTTAGCAGATGATGCACCGCTTTTACGTGACTAGCGCGGTCCCTGCCAACAGCCGCCATGCGGGCAGACGTCTTTTGTTTGCCTCTGCGTTCACAATGGTTAAGAACAGCAATGTCCATTATGCATATGGATGGTGTGCACAGGCCCCCGCAAGTTCGGCCATGAACATGTCCGGGTTTTCGAACCTGAGCAACGAGAGTGGTGGTGTGAAAGATTGGCTCGCTGAGGTTCGTGGAGGCACGTTGCGCTCAAGTCCGTCTCCCGAACATTTTGCAGAGTGGTGCATAAGCGAAAGAGGAGAGGGGGGGGGGGGGGGGCATCCAGCAGCGACCAGCGCAGGCACCGATTTTTTCAAGCTGCATGCATTGCAAAAATTACTCGAAATTCCAGGAGGAACGAGGGAGAGGGAAAGTCTCTCTTGGCTTGCCTCCTCTCCCCGTAGTATTTTCTTTTTCCCCCCATGGAGATTGCAAGCTGTGGTTCACCTGTAGCTCACCTTCAGTCCGGGCGCTTTGAGAAATAGCAGTAGCGCTTTAGTTGCTTTTTCAGGGTGTGCACCACGGGACCAAGGCCCAAAATTTTGTTCGTGGTGAAATCTCTTTTCGTTTAGCTCACCTCGAGGTAGGTCACTTTTTGTTATTGTGCAAAGAACTAGCACAGGAGGTGTCCAGTATTGTATAATGCACAGCGCGTCCGTTGCAATCGGCGTTATCGGTCATTTAAATTATTCATGAATAGGCGCTAGTTATATCGGGATTTGGAGCCGGCACGCTTGCCGACATGCAGCTCACATCACTCTTGTTTGTGCAGGTTAGTCTTTACTATACCATTCACAGTCGAACAGAAGTGAGTGCATTGCCAGCTCCTCCCACGATGGTGTGTACTGCTCCCGCGAACGAAAAACGTGTGCGGGCGAAACTGTCCAAAAGGCGCATTCGGCTTTTTTCTAATAGTGTGCTGTATTTGCTTTTGCTGTTGCTCCTTGCCGGGGACGTAGAACTAAACCCCGGTCCTGATGGCGTTGTCCAAGTGAACATGTCGACTCACAATGATGCTACCCAAATACACCGCCTGAGAAGCTTGCAAAATGGCCAGGTGGCGATAATGAATAAGTTGGACGCTATTGAAACTGGGTTCGCGAAGCATGAAACTATGACAGCGGAAATGTTAAAAAACCTTGGTATCACGCAGGACCACATTCAGGACGTCAGTAAATTGGTATCGGAGCAGGCAGATATAATCCAGGGGGCTACTGAAACAAGTTAACGAGTTACAGGGAAAATCGGTCGAAATAGAGGACAGAAGCCGGAGGCAGAATTTGGTTTCTTATGGTGTGGACGACACTGACCGGCTTGAAAAATCCCTGACCAGTCAGAAAAATTAATCCAGAAGATTCGCAAAGATAATTTGGGAATTCAGCTTAAGTCATTTCATAAAGAGCCCACCGTATTGGTCGTTTCCCTGGGAAAGACTAAACGACCAATTGTTGTAAATTTTTCCTCCTACAAAGAAAAACAAGACGTTCTCCTCAACGCGAAAAAATTTAAAGGGACCGTTTTCAGTGTTGCTCAGGATTACTCGCCTGAGACACGTAGCATGCGCAAGCACCTGTGGGAATACCCGCAAGCTAAAAAAAGAAGATAAAAATAATAAAGTAAAGCTAAGTCATGATAAGCTTATCATAAACGACAGGGTTTTTTAGGTGGGACAAAGTAAAGGAAGAAGTGGTTCCTGTCATGAAACGTTGACGTGGTGCCCAAACTAAGACACGCCCTCATCTCGACCTAGTTGTCTTAGTTGTGAACTGCCGTAGCGTGGGTAATAAAACGGACGAACTTGCGGCCTTAATAGAGTCTGTAAATGCGGATATAGTATTTGACACAGAATCTTGGCTAAATGCTTCCATCAGCGACAGTGAAGTTTTTCCAGATAACTTTATTGCCTATCGAAAACATAGGCTGAGCCTCGGTGGTGGCGTTTTCTTGCTTGTTCGGTCGGATTTGCGCTCATCCGCCCTTGATATCAGTCATGATGCGGTGGAAGCAGTGTGGTGTAAGGTGAATTTATCTGATCATTTTTCACTTACCGCCGGGGTGGTTTATCGACCACCAAACTCTGACATGGCGCCATTAATGCTTTAAACGAAGTTATCTCTGAGGTTTCGGATCAAGTTATGTTGTTAGCCGGCGACTTCAATTTGCCTGACCTTCATTGGAGCGATAATACTTGTGCATTGCAAACACGTAGTCACGCTAACAGAAAAAAATGAAGAGCATTGTTGATACTTACGGTCTATTACAGTACGTAACCGAACCAACCCGTGAAAATAGTATTTTAGACTTGTTTTTCAACTCGCCACATCTCGTAAACTCAACATATGTCATCCCAGGCTTAAGTGACCACCAAACTGTAGTCGCAACTATAAAAACAAAATTTCATCGCCTGAAGCACCGCGGGAACAGAAGAGTATTCTTCTTTGACCGAGGCAATTATGTTAGGACAAATCAAAAACTGTATAGTTATCTACCGGTCTTCGAATGCCTGGCAGATGATATGGATGTGCATGAACTGTGGCGTCTGTTCAAAAACAAGTTAAATGTTCTTATTGACGCATACGTGCCAAGCGCAGATTCTTCCAAAATGAAAAAAAAAAACTAAGAAAGCCGTGGGTGACATCACGACTATTGCAGCTAATCAACAAGAGAAAGAGGTTATTCGCTAAATTCAATCGAACAAAACAGGCTTGTCACTACCAAAAGCTATTCCAGATAACTCAAGATTATAAACGAGTATAAAAATACCAGGGAAATTTGTTTAACAAAATTGAACGATAGACTGAGAACTAACCCTAAGCAATTCTGGCAATACATTAAAAGCTGTGGTTCTGACAGTATTGGTATAAATGAAATTGAACAATTTCATTATAAACATTTATAATGACCAAATTATCATAGATGATGGATACAAGGCGAACTGCCTTAACAACTATTTTAAATCAGTCTTTTCGCCCATACAAGATTCTTCCTATTCTCCCAACGCCAGTAGCATATCTCCAACGAACCCTCAATTGAGCTTAGCGCAAGTGGTATTGAAAATATATTAAAGCAAATAGATGAAACAAAAGCAATTGCCCCAGATGCCATTTCTCCGCGTATTCCGAGACGCTGTGCTGAGCCCATCTCGCTTAACCTGTACATAATTTATAAACAATCCTTAGTAACAGGCCTACTACCTGCCGACTGTAAAACTGCTCATGTCGTTCAAATCCACAAAGGGGGATCGAAAAAGGATGTTGGGAATTACAGGCCAATTTCTCTAACCTCGATAGTGTGCAAGGTAATTGAACACATTCTATATTCTGCCATAATGAAACACCTAATTGAAAATAATATATTAAGAAATGTTAGACATGGGTTCCGAAAGGGGTTCTCATGCACCACACAACTGGTTGAATTTTATCATGATTTCATATCCGATATTGATTCAGGGGGACAAACTGACTGTATTTTCTTGAATTTCCATAAGGCATTCGACACGGTAACACATTCACTTCTTTGCTACAAACTTAAATTACTAAACATAGATCCCGCTGTCCTTAGATGGATAGAAAATTATCTGTACGATCGCCGACAATGCGTCATTTTAAACGGCAAAAGCTCTCAGTATGTTGACGTGACATCGGGAGTTCCACAAGGTTCCGTATTGGGGTCAATTTTCTTTTTAGTTTATATAAATTATATTTCAGTAGGTATTTCATCACATATTAGATTGTTTGCAGACGATTGTATTGTGTATAAACAAGTAAAGAGTGACAGTGATCTTACCCAACTGCAAACTGATTTGGAACGTGTTCAGGATTGGTGCTCTATGTGGAAACTGAACCTAAATAACAAAAAGTGTGTCCACATTTCTTTCACAAGGAAGCGGAAACCAATGGAGACGGATATATTTTAAACAATGAACGAGTAAAAAGAGCGGTCAGATATAAATACCTAGGTGTTGTGTTTTCATCCGACTTGCTCATGGAATGCGCATGTGGACGATGTGGTATGTAAAGCCGGAAGGGCACTAAACTTTATGCAACGCAATTTAAAAACCTCCTAACTGAACTTGAAAAATACAGCCTATTTAACATGTGTTCGACCTATACTAGACTATGCTTGTGCCGTATGAGATCCTTCGCAGATCACACTGATTGATGAAATTGAAAAAATTCAAAATCGGGCGGCTAGGTTCCTCTTGGGACGGTACAAGAGAGGGGACAGCTGCACTCAAATGAAAAATGAGCTTGGGTGGGAACTGCTTTCCTCGCGTCGGCAAAAATTGCGACTGAAGTTTTTTTTTTTCATATATATCATAATAAAACAGGAATTAACAAAGAAAAATACCTTAAGGAACCTCATTACTATTCATCTAGAACTGACGACCATGTTTTCAAAATAATAGAATTGCGTACCAAGACGAACCTATTCGCAAAATCATTTTTAGTTGGAACTATTAAAGAGTGGAATGGGTTGTCTGAAATGCAACTGTGCTGTAAAAACAAAGAATTGTTCATGTCACTGCTGTAACCCCCCTGCTCTAACGCCGGCAATGCGGGGTAATCTTTGAATAAATAATATGCAACACCCAGTCGTGTGCGACACAAGAACGCATCTTCACTCCTGGAAATACGAGGTAGTAGCCGCTGTTACAGCGATGACTCGAGAGAATGTGTAAGCTAAGCTATTTTATTAGCCGGTGTTGGCTATTTTATTAGCGGGTAGCTAGCACCACCTATCTTGTGCGCCACGATTAATGGACAGTGGCTTGAGATGAGCTGGAGATGTAAGTGTGCATTGAGAGTGCGTGCGCGTTCGTGTGACAGCGCGGTTGTGCGCGTGTAAGCGCGAGAGACAGTGCATAGGTTAGACGGACGCTGCGTGTGTGTCCCCCCCCGTGCGACGAACTCAAGTGCGTGTGTACATTTAGACGCGAAGTATCTTTTGCTCGGGGCTGTGTCCGTCCCTCCGGCGTCCGGCGTCCGGTCACTTTCATGAAGTAGGGAAGCACCTACTATGCGAACCAGAACACTGTAGTACAATAAGGCCGTCAACCACCACCACAGTCACCAGAGTCATGGTCGAGAGCACAGAGCCGCTGCTTAGCAATGGCTAGGCAGGTGGTGGGTGCAAGCAAAAAAAAAAAAATGCCCCACCTCTCCGAAGGAAATTGTGAGGAAATGCGAATGCATTTCGCGCGCGCTTCACTCCATTTATATATGGTGGTTGTGGTTCGAAGAAGGAAAATGCGCCTAATTTCTGCAGCCCGGTCGGGAGCACGGCGCAGCGCCTGTTCTTTTTTTTTTTTTTGCTTCTTTAACTTTTTTCCTTTTTTTTCTTTTTCTTCTTTTTCCTTACTTTTTTTCTTTGTTTCTTTTTTTTTATATATATGTATATACGTGCGAGCGAGCGGACCGGAGAGTGGGGCGTAGGGAGGAGAGAGAACGAACGGCGAGAGATGGAGGGGCGAAGCACTGCACCTACCCTCTCCTGCACTCTGTCCACACACGCGGGAGCTCCGCCGAGCTCCCGCGATGCAGCGCCCTCACACACCAGAGCGCGCTCCTCCTCTCCACTCACTCTCCGCTACTCCGCCCGCACCACCTGCTCCGGTTGCTAGGGGCGAGGATAACCGCGCGCGCCCGCAGCTGTTGCTATGGGAGAGAGAGTGAGAGCGGAGAGATGCGGACACCGACGGACGCCTTACATAGCCAGACTAAGAAATGCTTTCGCATTTTAAAAATAGCACGCACTACCGGTGGTGTCTGTCGCCCAAGTTGACTCCATTCCTTGATCTTCCTTGCATGTGCTTGCGGGGGCTTTGTCCGTCCCTCCTTCCCGCGTTCCACACTCCCGCTCTCTCCTCTCCTTCGCTCCCCCCCTTTTCGCTCTTCTAGGAATCCTCTACTCTACGGAGCGACGCCCGCGTCCCACACCCCCCACGGTGGGTCCCATACCCCTCTCTCTCCTCTGCTACACTCCCCCCTTTCTTTCCTATAGGAATCCTCTACTCTACAGAGCGGCGCACGCGTCCCGTTGACTCCATTCCTTGATCTTGCTTGCATGTGCTTGCGGGCGCTTTGTCCGTCCCTCCTTCCCGCGTTCTACACCTCCACAGCGCATGCGCGTCCCCTCCCCCCCTCTCTCCTCTCCTACGCCCCCCCCCCCTTCGCTCCTCTAGAAATCCTCTACTCTACACTGTAAACTCAAATTAGCTCATATGGGCGTTTTTAGCAGGTGATATGCCCTTTGACCACCCATGCCCGAGATACGAGCTCCCTCGGCAGGTGGTAAAATGGGCTGAAACCACTATTTTAGATATTTGAATAGCGCAAAAAGACACAGGGACACAAGCGAGACAGACGATACAGGCGCTACCAACTAGCTCGACTTTCCGTGCTACTGCACTATTTTACCCTGATCATCAAAAATTAGTTAATATGGGAGTTGAACCGATGTAAAATGGGAGTAACAAAAAATACCGACGCGGGGCAGAAGGGTGTATTCACGTACGCCCACTTGGTCAACACATAATAAGCAAACAGAATCGTTCGTTCTCAGCCTCAGCGTCAACTTCTCAAAAGTTACTGCAGCAGGCAAGTTTGAAATAACCCGTGCAGCACAAACGCTCTTCTTTTTCGTTCGTAAGAACCGCGCCTTTGGACTCCACTCTATACCGAACGACCGAACTACACTCACAGCGGAGGAGCACGTCAGAATGTGGACTGGAGCGCGGGAAGGGTGCGTCGCGAGCCCCGTCGTTCCGTTTGTTGAGGCAGCCATTTTGATCGGCGGCGGCCGTGCAGTGCGATTCATACGAAGTCGTCGGCGTTACACGCAATTTTGAAGCCGAGGACACATGGTAAGTTATTCGGAATGAGCATTGTGCGTTATTTTTTGGTGTGTGCGCGCGCTAGTGCACCTTTATCAGTTGTTGAAAGGCTCACGTTGGAGTCAGCTTCGAGATGACCGAAACACTTGTTTCCTCCGTGACACTACGTGTTTTGTATGTTGCACGCGCGCACTCTTAATAGCTGTGTTTGAGGGAAGGTGAAAATCAGGAATGTGTAGAACTATAACTGTGATCGCGTGACCGTACAGCCGCCCATTATTTTATCCTGAACGCGCAAGCGTCAACCGCCCACTCGATAAGCGCCGTATAACGAAGCACGGCCGCGAAATGAACGAGAATACGTGCATGTGCCTGATGAATTATCCTGTGCCGCTGCCATCTGCCAGGCTGTTCCAGAAACCGCAGCATCGAGACACATGGAATCGGCGCTTATTTTGACTCGGTGGTCCACGCTCGCGCGTTCAGGTTAAAAAAAAGGGGGGCCGCTATACTACATGCAAAGATAGCGCTGTATGTAACGCATATGTGCAGGTGATAATCGCTACTTGAGATCACCACGAAGCTCGCATTGCTTTTGGTGTGTTGTTATTTCATGCTGTCAGCGCTCGGTATTTCGTGCGATGGCGTGCCACACATGGCCAAGAAAGTTATTGCATGCAGAGCGAGCGTAGCTGCTACAGCCTGCGATCACTCAGAATGCATGCGGTTTCAATATTTTTCATCTCATTGAAATGAACTGTAAACGATAAGATGTTTGTTTTGCATTTTCATCTTTATTTTTTTTTTTGTTCTAAAAGCGGTACGATCATAGTAGGTGATACTTAGCTGCGATTTAAAACTTCCGTTTAGAGCATAGCCAGGCCCCGGAAACTCAGCGCTAGTTTCGGTTTCAAGGAACATGCACGCTCATAGCGGTTGCCGGGCATCCTAAGATCTGGTTGATCGAAATTATGTTGATGTGGATGTGCGCATTTATTTCCTTTCGCGAGTTTTTACAAATAAAGAAGTTTGATTTCACTGTAAACAACTCTTATTTCGCTCATTTGTCTTGTTTTGTTTCTTATTTAGTGAATTTTGAATCAGGCGAAGCGCGGGGGAGAGGTTGACTTGACTTCGTAGCGCTTGCCTACGATCCTCCTTGCCACTCGCTCAGCGATATCACAAGTTGGATCGCGCTCAGTTATCTTGCTCGCTTGGCGTGCCAAGTACGGGAAAGATAAAACAGAAAGTTGTGGCGTGCAGGGAGCGGAAGCCGCAGTGAGCTACGCCGAGCAAGTCAACGATGCATAAGACGAAGATGGCTAAATCGGGCGTCACATGTTTTTCGCAGCTCTGCGGTGTGTTAACCCGGGGATTTCCCAGTTCCGCGAAGGTTTTTCAGGTTTCCCAGTGGCAACGGGTGAGGACAAGTATTTGGGCCCATTATTTCAGCAGGTATTAATTTTGCATGAGTACATGAGTAAACCCAGTTATCTGCAAGTCTGACTGTACTAACATAAGCGCAGTGTCGCTAGACTAATGGTCAAGACGACAGCCTACCCGGTGTCGGCAAAATACGTTTAATCAAAGGCTTGAATGGGTGTTGGCTCGGCTACATAGCTTTTCATCTTTTACTTTTGGCGTGTAGCTGAAATGATGTGAAGCAATTTTAGGATCCTTCCTGTTCATGAAATTCATGTAGCCAGTTTGAAGCTTTGTGGTTCTTCACTTCTAATACTGTCACTGAAATACATGTGATGGACTGAATGCTTCTAGAAATCTTAGAGGAAATGTCGCTGGAGCCAAAGTTTGACAAGTGAACTTTTCTTCAAGACAACGCTCCTGCCCTGACGAAGACAATTCAACTTGCCGAAATATTGTTTTCAGAGACTTTCTTTCTTGAACAACTTCTCATCGCTTCAAGCCTTTCTATTCCTCTGAACTTCTGCCTCGTTTGGTAGACAAATTCTCTGAGAAAAATATGTGCGCCGTCATAATAAACGTGATTGAGTCAAACACGACGTGTCCTTCTCGGGATTGTTGATAATTTTCGCATTGGTTCGGATATTCTGGGTCCACTGTTTGCTCATTATGTCCATATTTCAGTTGTGAATTAAAGCTGTTTTTATAGATTGACACTTTCACACTACGCGTATGTCTGTTTTTTTAATACAAAACATGCAATAAAAAAATTAATTTTATCTGTGTCGATCGAGTTTTGTCTTAGTGAGCAATCGGTCCGCTTAAGTTTCGCCGCTTCAGAACACACGAACTGAGCTTTCAAAAAATGTTAACGAAATTTTACGAATGGCCGCGTCGCCCAAGCGGCCAGCGGACCCTGAAAGAGGGCACGAACACATCCCGCTTGCATGCGAAGTTGGAAAGGAGAGCTTCCGCGGCAACCCTCCTCCTCTCAGTTTTGCGCCCTTTCCCTCTATTTGGTGACCTCACCAGTGACGTCATGAAAGAAATGTTCTGTTTGTGATTTATTTCTAGTTGGATGCCCGGCAGCCGCCAGTAATAAAAGTGGCGCTGCCGCTGCGTATCAGCATGCGAGAGCGCGTCACATGGGAGGTATAGGGAGTTTCCGCCCCCTGGCATAGCGGCCGAAAGGTTGGGACGTCGCCTCGTCTGTTTGTCCTTTGCGTGTGCGCGCTGTTGTGCAACGATCAAATGAGCAAGAATCAGCGATTATTCGTTGCATGAAATGGCTGCATGGTGCATGTCGCCTACTAAGCCATTACTGTGCTGCTGGGTCCCACGCTGCTTCTTGTACAGTCAGTGTACGTTTTAGAGGCATTGCAAGCTGTACCAAACCGGCGACGCGTTCAGAAACATCTTGATAAATTCGGGAGCTCAGTGTAGCAGCCTAGGCAGCGCAATAAGCACTTGCAGTTGAATACTGCATGTTCTGTGTTTGCTATTCACAGTTCGTTATTTTGGTCACGTGTTTCACTATTACATTCATATCTTACAGGTTTGCATGCTACTAAATCGCTGCAACAAATATAAATGGCGCTGAACAATGGCACCTTTCGGAAAAAGATGCATATTCATAGCCGGACATCAGTTGGCCTACGGCTGTTCCCTTTTGTGGCAACATATGCATTGGTTCGTATGTGCCTACTGACGCTTCTTTTTCATTCACAATAAATATTCTATCAATCTTCAGTCTTTGTGATCTCGTAGTGCATAAACGGGAACTTCCAAAGTTCATTTTTTCTTGCTTTGGTGTTTCCAGTGTAAATAAGCACCACCAAAACTTTTAGTCGCTTCTAAATCTTTAAAATGCAGTCTTGCAAGAATGCTTGCTCAGAGGGAATTATTATGGCTGCAATGGTTACTCCCATTCCAAAGTACTCCCAAGAACGGTAAGGAAAACGCCCTAGATTCCACCTATTTACTCCGAGATTAAATTAAAAAAAAGAATGTGGTCACGTGACTAAAACACTCCCGTTTTGCCGCCTTAAAACGCGCAAGACGGAGTAAAATAATACCTTAATTACACCAAAAATGCTCACACGTAAGAACGATAACACCCCGTGTGCCTTTGACCGAGTGACTATGGGAGTAAAGTTTTAGGTGCGAAGCAGCTATTTGACTCACGTGTGTAACGCCGTACGTTACGTAAGTCCGTACGAATGCGCCGCAACGCGTTCCCCTCGCCGTAGGTGTTGGAGCGTTGCCAAATAGGTCAATGTCCCCTCGCACGCTTCCCTCGCAGGTGCGCGCTGACGTCACTCTCTCCCTCACCCGCAGCATGCTCGCGGCAGCGCCCGCGGCTGCCGGCTGCTCCGCCCGCTCGCAACAACTCTGACCCGCCTCCCGTGTCTTTGCGTTTCAAACAAACGTTTACTCGAGTAAACGCTACACCGAGTTTCGCTTCAAACCGTTCTTCCAGTACCCGCGTCGACGCCCGTTTCCAACCGGGTCAACGCCGTGCGCACCGCAGCTGCTTCGCATCCCATCAGGGTTCCCTTCGGGGAGATGGTCCAAGTTTTTTGCCCAACCTACGCCCTATATATGTCCCTCCGTTGCCCAACATACGCCCTATATATGCCCCTCCATCATTGTGGGCATAGAAAGATGTACAGATGGGAGCGTTCTAGAGGACAAGCCAAAAACTCCCACCTGGGCGTTTTTCTGTTTAGAGTGTACGGAGTGGCGCCCGCGTCCCACACCCCTACAGCGCATGCGCGTCCCCTCCCCCTCTGTCTCCTCTCCTACGGTACCTCCCGTTCTCTCCTCTCGGAAACCTCTACTCTACGGAGTGGCGCGCACGACAGGTGGTGCAACAGCTGCACACTCTGCTGGGGGCGCCACAGTAGTTCCGTGGTATGAAAATGACGGAGCGCGCCCCTCATTCTCTCTCCTATGCAGCGCCGCGATGAGCGCACGGGCCGCTGCCGCGAAACGCCCAGCACTCTGCCACTGAGCTACGCCGGTGCTGGGAAATGTATTGCAAGCTGACCCTATGCAGGCTTTATGTCGGGTAAGGAATCGTGTTACCCGGTGATCTAAAGTGTTTTAGAACAGAAAACTAACATCCAGGCGTCGCACAATGCGAATTGCGTAACGAGTGGGTCGTTCTATGCTCCAGTCCATTACAAAAAACTCAGGCACAACTCTTCATCGTCGTCAGCCACCGCATCAACAAAGTGCACATAATGCGGTACAAGTGTGTAGCGGGTACCGTGCTTTTCCGAAGGATGAAGAATAATGGCATCAGCAAATCTTGGTCTACCAGTTACGTCGACCGTTCTATTATCATTTGGGGCCTCTGCGCTGGGACACTCGGACAGGAATGTATTCAATGCTGTCGAAAAATTTATATGCGACTCTAATAGATTTAACAGTGAAATCAACCGCTAATAATTCTACATTTTCATCCTAGAAAAAAAAAAATTGGTCATTGTTAGGTTACGCAAAATAGTGAAATGTAAAATTAGGATTTATCATAATTAACGCTTCATTATAATTGCAGCTATAACCGATATTACCACTTTAAAAAAATTTAATAATAAATCCAGACTGTATGATCCGCCCGACTCTTGGCCGATCCCCCTGAGTGGGTAGGTGCCAATCATACAAGGAGCATCATCATCATCATCATCAAGTTAGGTATTGGGCTAGTTGGTTTTTCATGATCATGAATTATGGCATAGTGGACGCTTCCCCACTACACAAAAATTATGATTTATGGCGTAGTGGGGACCGTGCAAGTGCTTGTAGTAGTTTCCCCCTGGAGTGTTTAAAAAAGGCGCTAGAAAGGCCGCTCTTCCTTGTGTCTTTTCGCTAGGACTGTGCTGCGCCTTCGGCGCAGGCCTGGATAGTTTATTTTCACTCTTTCGTGTGAATGGTCTTCTTTCTTTTCGACCTTTTAAAACCAATGTTCATTCAAACAAGCCATCCTGTGATTGTGAGTCCCAGATTTCCAACGAATGCAAACGATGACCTACTTCGCTCAAGATTTGGGATGCGTCGATCCTTTGTAAAGGTATACAAAAATTGAAGGACACTTTGTACATTCCAAAGTGTGTACGGCGAAAGCGTGTGGCCATTCGACTGACTATACCATGTCTTTTTTCTTTTACACTCTCAGTGGGATATCACAAAAACCGAATGTGTGCGTGTTTTCTTGTTTAATTATTTACGGCGAATTCCACCGAGATGCGAGACTAATATTCCTCCGTTCGCATGCGTTTGTATTTTCTCGCGCTTTGCGCATCGTACAAACGCCATCCGCGTTCCAGCGCTTAAAGTGACGGACCCTTTGTAAATTCCAAAGTCTGTTCCGTGAACGCCTGTGTCCATTGAGACGGCGTTGGTCAGAATGATTCCAAACGCTGGGCACAGCGACGCTACGCAAGCAAAACGCGAGCGCTGCAGAGTCCGACGCGACCGGCGTCCGTTTGCGCACCCCGGCTACCACCTGGCTCCGTGCCAGGGCTCGGACGGACGGACGGCACGGAGAGACGGACGGACGGACACCGACTGACGGACAGACACGGACGGATGGACGGACCGACGGACACGGACGGACGGATGGACAGATGGATGTGAGCATGAGACATTAAAGGCTTTCGCATTAATAAGTTTTTTCCTGGCGCGTGGTTTGCTGCAAGTGTCGTCGGCGAGGTTACTGCTACCACAAAAAAAACGCAATGTAGATTCTTTTGCTCGACCCGACTGCTATAAATTATCAGCCTAAATGAAAAGAAATTGCTTATCTTGTATTACCCTTTTACGTTTTCGCTTACAGTTATCCCCATGCATATGCATCCGTCAACATTAAACGTGTAGTTAATAGTCTGCGCTTGCACCCGTCTATTTAGCTCTCCCTGTTCTCTTTTGCGAAGTACACTATTTGAGTACCACAAGTTTCATGGTCAGCAACACAAGGGCTCACAGTGTTAATTCCGGGCGTGCTCAAAACACAACATTGAGTCTGGTGTCGCCAGAGCCAACGTTCCGTCGAGCAGCCTTCTTCAAAGCTGCAACTGTATAGGTTGGAGCGGCCTTGCCTTCTTCACACAAGCGGTCTCATACGACAAGCGCTCTTTTCTTCTTCAAAGCCGCAACTCCTGACTTGGGGAAGACAATACCGTTTGTCTAAACGTTGGGTAAAGCAACACCACGTGTTCAGGAATTTTTATCTTATCAAGGCTCCACCTTCCTTTGAACTTCTGGCTCATTTAGGGTATTGTGAATGCCGCAGCTCAAGGAAGTATTTGAAAGGTTAGGATAAGGGGAAAGGAAAGCCAGGTAGAGGAAATACCTCGAGTCGATAAAAGAACGATGTCATGTAGTCACAGCGAGATCAAACCAACAAGGTGAACCATCCATAACAAAATAAGGGAAAGAAAGCCACCCGATGCTGGAAGCTAGAACACATGGACCTTAACAGCGGGAGTGCAGACCAGAATGAGATCCACGCAGGTCAGGGGCCCACAAGAGCTCGTATTCGCAGCTCAAGTGTTTTCTCAATCATCGACAAGATATCAAACAATTGGAACAACCTTAGCGCCAGCTTCCATGCACCAGCGAATCCCAACTAAATTCAAGCGCAATATTCAAAATCTTATTAGTGAAACCAGGCCAACCATAATGTTAGCGGTATCGCAAAGCGACCTTTGAGGTATTACAAATAAAATGTTAGGTGGGGTTGAGGAAGCGAGGACGCGTGAAGGCGAAGCAATAATCGAGGAGTACTACGTGCAAAATAAAACAAAAAAAAATCGTGTGGCGAAATAATGCTCCTAATCTTGGCACCACTCCTTGAAAAGTTGGATAGCATAAGTACTTCTTATCAACTCGTATGAGGGAAACCTCACGCTGCAAGTGCTTTTAGAGCTTGGTCTTTTCAGCTAAGGACGCTCTATTCATATAAAACCGAGAACACCGCCGGTGCACGCAAGCCTTTTTTTTTTAACGTAAATTTCTCATACTAGGATAATTACCATTTTTTTTCTTTTCCCTTTGAAGTAGGTAATGCATTCATCTGCAGAAAGCTCCGCGTGTGCGACAAGTGTAGCGAAAGTGAACTCAAACATATCGCGGTCATTTCGAGTACATTAAAACAGGGCAACCATCCAAAGTAATCATAATCAATCTTTCCTTTTTCTTATCGGCGTTTTTGCCAGAACGGGAACATTACTGTCTTTGCTGTTTCGAAGCGACCACGCGGCAATTTTTCTCACTAAGCACCTGCCTAATAAACGCCAGCATAGCGTGAAAAAGAAGCACAAGTGCTGAAAGTTTTCCACGTGGCTACTAACTTTCACGGTTCATTCGTGAAAGAGAGCTGAATATGTGCGTTCATTTGCGCGACTCCCATTTTTTAAAAGTATTTTAGCAAGTCGGCTCAGCGTTCAGAATACATTTGCCATTAGGTTCATCAATCGCTAAAGTTATGTGCACCTTGGAACGTTTCAGAACATTTAAGACAGGGAAGCGCTTTTGTGCGAGTAACGTCGAACTGAGATACAAAATAACTCCAAGCAAGTCATTGTCTTGAAATCTAAGAAAGTGCTGAAGAAATTGAAAATAGACCCGCATAAAGTACACCTTTTATTTTTTCAGCGGTTGTAGATCGATTTAAGCGCATATTTTACACTTTGTCGGCGCCCTGATTTGCTTACTGCAGCGAAAACAAACAGGAACGTTGTAAACTAAGCACTACGCCTTCGACGCACTGCGCTATTAACGCTTTAAAACTACACTACAAGTTCCTTCTCACACGAAATATTTTGTCTGATATTCAGTAATCCTCAGAAGTAATGCAGCGAAATACTCTAATCATTACAGCTTTATTCATATGACAGTAAATTCAGTTGTGTGCGTGTCGTTCCCAGCTTCACTGGTTCGCGCACGCTGTTACGCCTATTAATTATGGCCCCTTTATGACATGTGAATAAGCTTGAGATTTAGGTTAGCATAGTGTTTGAGAAATGCGCTGATCATTTCCCATTCTTGAAAGGTAGCCATCGTTTTTCATCTTCTCATAGTTGCACATAAGCGGGAGATACTTTAGGTACACTTGTTATTACATCCCCTCTCGATTGTTGTTTCTCGTTCTTGAGGAGTTCGTTATTTAGTAATGAAACAACACCGCGCCCGAAATTTCAAACTAGAGTTATATTTCATGAAAATTAATTCGCTATGGCTAGCGTTGCCGACTTCAGGGTGAAAATCGCGCGCCATAACCCGACATGCGCCCCCCTCTCATCTATTCCTGCGTCGGCGCCAGACAATATTGCCTTAACTTGTTGCGAAACAGTGCGTACAAATTAGGACGTCATTTGGACACGTCCCACCACTTGCGCCAAATGAAGTAACTAAATGTTGATCGCCTGCGCCATAATTGTCAAGACCCACTGACTTTTTCTTTTAAATTTTGAATATTTAATTTGCCCTTAGGGGACATCGAACGGAAATGACCGTGTCAGTCCGCTCGTAACTAGTGGGACTCGAACCGCATCGAATGTGTCCTGGTTGGACAACTACTCATTTATTCACCGCTTAATTACTCATTCCCGTCGTATGCTTAGTTTTTTTTTTTTTTTTTTTTTTTTTTTTTTTTGGCAATTCGGAACGTCCGTGCCCTTTCCGGGCGACTACGCTTTCAAAGCCGAGCAGAGAGCGATGGCAGGCTTCTAAATAATGCTCCGTCGTTGCTGTCTTCCTGCTACGAATTGAATACTGTATTTTAAAAATACTGATTATGATTAGATTATTGTTCGAATAATAAACAATGTCCATAAAACGAGAAAAAAGAGGATGACCTAATATTTAGGCCTGGCGGTCGCACGCCGCCAATTTCACCTAAGGTGGGAGCCATCTCGAGTGACTATGTAGTACATTCTTCTGCCGAGCACCACGCCGAATCTCAGCTAGTATTTATTTTACCAGTTGGTACCCGTCGGCAGCAATTCTGTGGCTTCCATCGAAGCGGCGATGCTAGACTATTTCACCAAGGCTCTGGTGCGTTAAGGTACGTCTGGGGGCCTTTACAGAGCCTTATGGAGCCACCTTTCGAAGTAAATAACCATGAACAGCCGAGCGCCAGGTCGGTGCACTGCTGTACCCCTAAGGGAAGAACGGTGGGTTTCCGGTAGGCACTAGGAACAGAACCCGGCACCAGCTTCATTGGAAGCAGACGCTCAACTGGGTAGCCACCGCTGCGGGCAATGGTAGAAATGCCGAATATCTTTCGAATATTGTTCGAACAATAAGCACCAATGAAGAAACCTCAGAGTAACAAAATATTGGAACAGTAAGGGGTAAAGTTTTTTGTTTTAATGACCGAATGACCAAAGTACGTGCAACCCAAAGTTTCACGGGACAATCGATGCTGTATTGTTTACACTATGAATCAGTTCTTGCTTAAAAATGCAGTCACCAGACCGACAGATTCATCAATCCACTATCTTCACCATGCCAATCATGATGATGTTCACTCATGAATAATGTTGCAGATTAATAATAATAATCACAGCTTTTCAGGCTACTTTGCACACATTTGTATGGGCGTCGTTGAATCAAATCAATTTGTTTTTTCGCCACTTGGCCTTAGTAAATATGTATATCGGGTATAAGCCACTGTCAATGTGCATTAATGTGATACACATCAGCTATAACATTCGTTGGCCGTCCAGAAAGCAGGCTGCCGAGATGGATCGAAAGAGATGGGCCGTCTTGAACAAAGTAGAATTCGGTGCACGTAGCAACCTGCGAGATAGAGCTTTCTACGTGGCTTCTGAGATCCGCTTCGCCGATGCAACAAAACACGAAGTTAATCCAAGGAATACACTAGGGCAACAAAGGCCGAGGAGAGTCATTCCACGATAAATGACCCAGCCATTTACGCGACAATCTCAAGTGTATTCGATAAAAATCGGACTAATTTCTGGCATGGAATACAGTGAATTGCCGGAATATTTCAGACAACAAAAGTTTTCGGTCACCTGGGGGCTTTCCGCAATTCACAGAATATTGTCTGAGCATTCTTTGTTAAAAAATATTCTGTGAGTACCCTTCCTTCTTTAAATACACAATTTGGTAGAGATACCAAGCAAAAGGGTTTGTGTAAGATGTTGGAAACTCAAGAATATTACTGCAATTTTTCTGCCGTAAGCGCCTCCAGGAAATTCGCCCAATAGTTTTCTGTTTGCATTTTTTCTCTTATAATACTGCGCTATGTATGAATGACTAGATAATGAATACTTATTCTACATAGGGTATACTTTGGGTTAAAATATGTTTAGTCCACTGATAATTCTAAATTTTACGAGAAAAAAATCACAAATTTGAGAAAATGGTTATTGTAGTGCACATTGACACGCAATTTACAAAATGTGTGCTCCAATTAAACAGGTGCTCCACCACGTGTCTCTGATGTAGAGCACCTGCTCGCCACGCACGAGGCCTCGGTTCGATTCGCGCTCGATCCGAAGGTTTTTATAATTTCTTTTATTTGCATATTTCTCGAGTATTTTGGTCACATACAACGCTGAAGTTTTGCTCAAAACCAACGACACCGACGGTGAAATTTCTGAGAAACGAGCTCATTAACGCCATCTCATTGCGTTGAGTTGAATAAATTTTATTTGCCCAACAGTTGTGCCCGGAGCTAAGCTTCCAGAAATCCACCTTTCGAGGAACAACTTTCGAGGTCCCCGGCGACGGCCCTGGCCCACTGGACGGCCCACTCCTGGCGGCTGCGCCTGCGTCGCGGCGGGTAATTTGCCTCGTGACGAGGTCGGCGCGCTCATTGTGGTTGGGCGGGGTGCTATTGAATCTTCGGTTGTTGGCATTGCTGCTGTTGCTTTTATGGCTGTTGGTGGTGATAGCTGCAATGTCCCCAATGTGCTTAGGGAACCACTTGAGGGTCTTGTCCGTAATTTTGCCTGAAACTAAGTCCCCGGCCCTGACTTTGAGCATGCGAACTACCTTCTCGGACACCCAGCCTTTAGTACAGCTCCGAATTGCCTATACGTCTCTTTTTCTTTTTTTGCAGCGAAAGCTGTGATAATATCACAATAACCGTCTTTGGCGCCGTAGTTGACCGCCGCCGCCGCTGCCGGTGTCCGTAACCTTCTTCGCTCGAAATTAGAAAACAAGCAAATCTGTCACCAAGATAAAGGCTCTTTGTGTTAATGCAGCAAAGCAATGTTGCGAGAGTCATCGAAAGAAACGAGGCCGTTTGTTTGCGAACGAGACGAACACGTTATATTTACAGAGCACAAGGACAAGACAGATAGCACAAAAAACAAAGAAAGCAAAATAATAAAACATAAGAAATGGCGACGAGTTTTCATGAAACAATTGGCCGAGTATCTGCGTGCTTCGCTGCAAATGTCGTCGAAAGACGATAGTCTTGTGCCGGCTGTACTATTATGTTTTGCCTTGCCTACTCTATGTTGAATCGGCTGCATCTGGCTGGCATTGATAAAATAGGGGAGGCGATAACCCAAGGCCACTGCCAGCGGCAGCACCATATTGTCGGTAGAGGGCTTTTTCGCGCATCGCGTCGTAGTTCGTGCACAGTGTCACATTTTCAGCACAGCCTAAGAAACACAAGTGTCTTTAGAATTACGTATCTATGTATTTTCTAATAAAGAAACAGACGGCCTGGTACTTACGTATTGATGTCGCGCTTCATATATGCGTAATATTTGCTTTTTGATCGAAAATGTTCCCAAGTATGAATGCAAACACCAGTTCAAGATGGCTGGGCGTTCAGAAAGTGGTTAAACTTTGGCCAAGTAGCTGAATTGGGTTACGGACAGACAGACTGACAGATAGACAGACAGACCAAAATTTCTGCGTTGAAGTATCCCAAGAAAGACAATCCTTTTTAAAAAAAAATGGCTGCGTATCTGCGTGCTTCGCTGCAAATGTCGTCGAAAGACGATAGTCGTGTGCCGGCCATACTACTATGTTTTGCCTTGCCTCAGACAGCGCCTACACTATGTTGAGTCGGCCGCACCTGCCTGGCATTGATAAAATAGAGGTGCTGCGCGAGATATGGACGCCATCGAAAAAATTACACCATCTCCCGCTAAAGGGAACCACGTGTAGATGCGAAGCAGCGGGCGCTAACGCTTACACTGGGCGGCGTTGACGCTGGCACTCATCGCAGCGTTGCGCAGGAGAGAAAACTGGGGAGGCGCAAAGCACGCAGTGATGAAGCGGTGTTTCCTACTGGAACATGCCAATCGCTGCTAATGGGCAATGAGAGACAGAAGACTCCGACTGGACACAGAGACCTGCAGTCCGCTTTTTAGTTAACGCGCACGCTGCGAATTTTTATTGTTCAACAACGCACAGGAGAAATCTCCCATCGGAACCACCTTTCAGGACAAGATCCAGTGCCATATTACGGGCTGGCCAGTGAACGGTTAAGCAGCGCGAGCAGTCGGTTTTTTCAACCAAGAAACTTGCTAGCAGACGCTGCCTGCGTCGGCGTCGCGAAGGCGATAGAGGGGGGGGACGCGCATGCGCAGTGGGGAGTGTGGACGCCGCGGGCAGGGATGCCTAGAGGAGAGAGGGGGGAGCGTAGAAGGGGAGAGGGGAGGCGCATGCGCAGTGAGAGTGTGGTTGCCGCGGGGAGAGACGCCTAGAGGGGGAGAGGAGGTTTTTTATTTTTATTTTTTGAAAGGGTTTGCGCATGCGCAGTAAGGGTGGTCACGCCGCACACCACCACCGGATTAAGCTTCGCCTTAAGATGCTTCACATCTAAAACATGAGCTTGTGCTGAACCAAGGGCCCCTGCCAGCGGCAGCACCTTGTCGTCGGCACATGGCTTTTAGGGGCGAAGCTCCTCAGGGTGTTGGTCGTTCTCTCCTCTATAGTAGTTGTAGTAGTATGTATGTAGCCACCTCTAGTTTATGAATTGCTCAATAGATGGCGTTGTGTGTATATGTCCTTGGAAATAATATCACTAGATGGCGTTAGTGGTTTTTTGTATACGTTGATGATTAAAGATAATAGATGGCGCTGTTATAATAAGAAAAGGGGCTCGCTCTAGGCGCGCTTTCTCTTTCGCTCGGAGTCGCGAAACCAGGGCAGCCGGTATCTGTGGAGCATCCGGCGGCTTCGGTACTCACGGCGGCACAACCCAGAGCCAAGGACGCGTGGCTTTCACAACTCACAGCAGCGTTCTGTGGCGATGCATGCGGAGGCGAGGCGTTGCGTCGAGCACTGGTGTGGACTCCGGCGCCTGAGTAGGTGACATCGTCTTCCTCTGTCGTGAAACGCGAACTGGCATTGTCGCTGAGGCTGGGAGCGCCCGGCACACAAGTCGGCGACGCTCGTGCCCAGCTCCCGATCGAACACGCAGGATCATGCAAAGACGTGAGACGTGTTGTCAGGTCTTTGCATGATCGAGTGGGCAATGTACGGGGGGATTCACGGTTACCCGAATGATCCCTCCGAGCTTCGCCCACTCACCATCATTCACTTCGTGGATATGCTGTGATTTTTTAGGAGCGAAGCTCCTTAGGCTGGCACCCCGCCGTCGCCGTTGAAGCTCTCTGGCACGTGCCAGCTGTGGCGTCTGCCCCTCACGCGGGAGGTGAATGAGCTCTATGAGCGCTGGAACGCGGATGGCGTCTGCACGATGCGCAAAGCCCGAGAATACGAACGCGTGTGAAACGAAGGCAGATAGTCATCCTCTCCCTCTTTCTCCGACTCTGCGCTTTCCCCCCAAAGCGGCGAACACGCGAAACCACCGCTTCATCCTGTCGTCCGTCAGTGGTAGGTCCGTTACCTGGACAATGAAACGCCGAGCTCGCCGAACGCCGCGTGCGTCCCATTTCTAAGGATCTTCGCTCATCGGTTGTATTCGTACACGGAACAACAGCTAGTTTTTTCGTGCAGAGCGTCGCAGCTCGTGCACAGCGTCGCATTTTCAGCGCAGCCTAAAAAACAGTAGGGTTTTTAGAATTACGTATCTATGTATTTTCTAATGATCCTTGCCCCCCCCGAAAGGCGAACCCTGCGCACGCCTATGCGGAGCGGTGCCCGCGTCCGACATCCCCACAGAGCACGCGCGTCCTCTCCCATCTCTCCAACGCTAACCCCTTTCTCTACTCTGGAAATCCTTTACTCTACGGTGCCCGCGTTCCGAATCCCCATAGCGCATGCGCGTCCCCTCTCTCTCCTCTTTTACGGTTTCCCCCCGTTCTCTCCTCTATGAATCCCCTACGGAGCGGCGCGCACGACATGTGGTGCGACAGCTGCATACTCCGCTGGGAGCACCACGGTAGTTCGCGGTATGAAAATGATGGAGCGCGCCTCATTCTCTCTCCTGTGCAGCTGCCGCGAAACGAGAGCGGCGACGTTTCTCCCGCTCAAGCTAACCATCTCCCCGCTGCTTCGCATCCACACATGGTCCCCTTTAGCTCGAGATGGGGAATATTTTTTTTTCATTTACACTCTCACTGGGCTAAGACAGAAACACACAAAAAATGCGGCCAGTAGGTATGGGGTACGTGTTGTGATGTCCGCTCCCAATAAGATGTCTTCTATTTGCTCCCGCTTGCATAGAAGAAGTTCGGGTTCACGCAAGGCCTGCTCGTTCTGTCCGGAGAAAAGAAAAAAATAGATATGTTCAGTGTAGATCATGTGTTGTGTATAAGTTGCCATTATCATGCGGGGGGGTTTACATAGGACAAACCGGGCGGTGCGTCAATGTGAGACTAAAAGAACACTTAACCTCATTAACGACTTCTGGCGGTTTACACTTGCCAGTACATTGTAGGGACTGTGGCTGCCAACCTATGGCAGATGAAGCCACTTGTTTGTTTGGCCATCGGGACAAATGCACCAGGGAAGTGATGGAGGCCTTTTACATTGAAAGGGAGGGGGAAAGGTGCTTAAGTAAACCGTCTGTGGCCCTCGGTGAAAAGGAGGTTCGATACCTGGGCACATCGCTACCATGTTAAATCGATTATTAGTTTTTTATGGACTGTTACGCATGTTCTTCCGCCACTATGAAGGATGGGTTTTTTTTTATTTATTTATTTATTTATTTATTTATTTATTTATTTATTTATTTATTTATTTATTTATTTTCGGTTGTTAACACACATGTTGCTGTTCACAATGATTAGTTTTTTTTGTACCCTGTTTGCTCTGCTGCGCAGACGCCTTTGGTGTGCCACGTGACTAGGTCGGCTGCTTGATATATGTGTGTGTGCCTTCTAATAAATTTTAGTTGTGAGTTCAGCGCCGTGTCGTCTCTTCTTTGGTCCCTTGTCTCTATTTTGCGCTGTTTTTAAATCCCAAGCACACAAACCGAATGTGTACGTGTTTTCCGTTTAATTTTTTACCGCGATTTGCAGCGAGACGGGAGACTAATCTTCCTCCGTTCGCATGCGTTAGTATTTTCTCGCGCTTTGCGCATCCCGCAAACGCCATCCGCGTTCCAGCGCTTAAATTGACGGACCCTTTGTAAATTCGAAAGTGTATTGCGTGGACGCATGTGTCCATTGAGACGGCGTCGGTCAGAATGATTGCAACGGCTGGGCACAGCGACGCTACGCAAGCAAAGCGCGAGCGCTGTAGAGTCCGACGCGACCGCCGTCCGTTTGCGCACCCCGGTGGCCACCTGATTCCGTGCCAGAGCTCGGATGGACAGACCCACGGACGGATGGCGGACGGACAGACGGAGGACGAACAGACGGACAGACAAACGGACGGACGGACGGACAGACGGACGGACGGGCGGACACACGGACGGACGGAGAAACGGATGGACGGACGGACGGACGCCGGACGGACACCGGACGGACGGACGCCGTACGGACACCGGACGGACGTGAGCATGAGACATTAAAGGCTTTCACCTTAAATTTACACCATCTCCCGCTAAAGGGAACTATGTGTAGATGCGAAGCAGCGGGCGCTAACGCTTGCACTGGCGGCGGCGTTGACGCTGGCGCTCCTCGCCGGCGTTGCGCAGGAGAGAAATCTAGAGAGGCGGAATCACGCAGTGTTGGACCGATGTTTCCTACTAGAACATGCCAATTGGTGCTAATGGGCAATGAGAGACAGAAGACTCGGACTGGACACAGATACCCGCAGTCCGCTTTTAGTTAACGCGCAGGCTGCGAATTTTTATCGTTCGATAACGCACAGGAGAAATCTCCCACCGGCACTACCTTGCAGGTCAAGATCCAGTGCCTATATATACGGGGTGGTCAGTGAACGGTTGTGCAGCGTGAGCAGTCGGTTTTTTTCAATCAAGAAACTCGCTAGCAGACGCTGCCGGCGTCGGCGTTGCGAGGCGAGAGAGGGGGAGCGTAGGAGAAAAATGGGACACGGCGCAAAAATGGGACAAAGACGAAACAGGAAGAAGAAACGTATACAAGCGCACACTACCAACTGATTTATTCTCGAAAGACACTGAATATATATGGCATTACGCACATGCGCAGACGGCCGAAATCAAAAGCGATCTTGCAAGAAGACAAACTCACTGTTGTGCAGGATGATAGAAGGAACGCTGACACACCCACTCCCGTACAATTTAATGAAATAGGCCTCAGCCAGTTCTCTTGCGACTGCGTCACAACTTCGTTTTAAGATTTTCCTGTACGAAAACAGGGGCACACATGCACAAGATTTGCAATGATATGGCAGATGCGAGCCCGCACCATTCTTTATGGACAACGCATGTTCCTGTAACCTAACATTAATGCATCGGCCTCTTTGGCCGATGTATACATTGCCACAGCTCAAAGGAATCAAATACACCGCACCGACACAACACTCCCCAAAAAGGACGCTCATGCTTAATATCGCAACAACGTCTCGAATCACCAGGTTTCATTACCCGCCTACAAACGCTGTACAATTTGCATGGCGCCGAGAAGACCACAGGAACATTGAACCTTGTAGCAACCTTCTTAAGATTATGAGCGACTTTATGAGTCGCTCATAATCTTAAACATTTAAAAAAGATGTCTAAAAATTGAAGCCCGTTATCCTGTAGACCTGTAGTCATCCGGTACACTCATAAAGTCGCTCATAATGGACGGACACGGGACGGACGTGAGCATGACACATTAAAGGCTTTCGCCTTAAAAATTAAAAAAGAAAACACGCACACATACCGTTTGTGTGCCATCCCACTGGGAGTGTAAAAGGAAAAAGACATGGCACAGGCATTCGAATGTCCATTTTTCAATGTGCAAAGTGTCCTTCAATTTTTTTCTCTTTTGCGGCATTCGGTTTTCGCCCGCAAAGACTGTCAGCAATGCTCAGCGCAAACCGTGCCTCATTGTTCGAGAAGCCTCTCGATTATTAGGAGCGAAGATCCTTAGGCTGGCACCCCGCCGTCGCCGTTGAAGCTCCCTGGCACGTGCCAGCTGTGGCGTCTCCTCCTCATGCGCGAGGTAAATGAGCTTTGTGAGCGCTGGAACGCGGATGGCGTCTGCACGATGCGGAAAGCGCAAGAATACGATCGCGTGCGAAACGGAGGCAGATTAGCCTCCCTCTTTCTTCGACTCTGCCCTCTCCCCTCAAAACGGCGAAGGCGCGAAACCATCGTTTCACCCTGTCGTCCGCCCAGTGGCAGGTCCGTTACCTGAACAATGAAACGCCGCGCTCGCCGAACGCCGCGTGCGTCCCATTTCTAAGGATCTTCGCTCATCGGCTGTATTCGAACACGGAAGAGCTGCTCGTTTTGTAGATCATTTTGTTAAGATTGCGCGCAAGACACGAACACTCGAGCTCGTTCCAGAGCTTGCGCTACGACCAGTGATAAGGCTAGAATGTTCGACGCGTGATGTATAAAAGCCGGCGCGTTCCAACGATGGTCAGATTATCGACGACCGACGCCCTGTGCGCAGATTTCAGTGTACAGCGTACAGTGTATCATCATAATGGGTATATGCCACAGAAATTGGTTTAATCCAACTACTCACCGCTGGTCCACTAAACATGAAGAAGACAACAATTATCCCAAGAATTGACTTCGAGGTGACGACGCCTCGCCGAAGACCTCGAGCAGGTGAGTACAACGAGAGGATACTAGGGAACGGAAAAGGCAACGGCGGATGCGAGAAAACCCCGAAGCCATAGAAGGCCTACGCCAACGACGACGTGCCCGTAGATCTATGAGAGCTGCGAACACTTCGTTGCATCTCGAATTTCTGTGTCTGGAGTCTGTACAAGGGCTTCGTGGTGTGACTGTCTGTGGTTTAACACGAACTTTTTTGTGCTGAGAATCAACGTAGAAGCAACCATGCATCTCCTAGCTAAAGTCTACAGCAACAAACTAGAAGCAACCGAGAAAGAACGCGCATCATCTAGCTAAGGGCTAGAAGCAACCTAGAAACAATCATATTAGTGGTCAGAATCGTCCAAGGGTGCTATGCAGGATGGCCGGAGCTTCTCGGGCACACGAGTGTGCTCCGAGCTCGCACTAAGGCGGTCATGACATGAAGACAGTGCGCAGCGCGCGATAGCAAAGTTGATAAAAACGGCGACAAGAACGAGCGTGGCGTCACAAACGGATCTGGCGAATTTGCGGTGGCGATCAAAGAGACACCGCGAGCGGACACGTCAGCGCCGCCACTCACTCAACATTTCAACAGTGCAGCGGCGTCAGCGTGATAGTCGCGCTATTTTTTTTTTTTGCCAACTGAACTACGCGCCTCCCGCAGGCGTGTTCATGGACGTTTGTCCTCTTTTGGGTGAGTTCTTTCGTTTCACCTGCAGCATGGAAATTTCCACTCTCGAAGGCAACAAGAGTGCGCACGAAGCACTCTCGTGCAGTTCATTTCGCTTCAATCAAATATTGCGGTAAATAAACGGACAGGTTGTCACCAGGGGCGCTCGCATCATGGCAGCAACACGGCTATGAGTGGTAGGCCGTGAGCGTGGTGCATTGAATTCGAGACATCGTAGCCACGATATGATGTAACTGTTATTTCTTCGTGCGTGTGTGCATAGTTTGCGCGATAAAGCTCATAGATTAATCGTGCCGGTCTCTGGCGTTGCGGCGTGAGCACTGCTTCTCTGCAAGAGCGAACGTGATCGGCGGACACGATCTTCGCTGCGGGCGTCTGTCAATCAAACTGATTGGCGCGTGAACTTGGGTACAAAATCGTTGATTTTGAGGAGGGCCCAGTTCAATTCGTGACTGTCATAGTGCCGGTGTGACTGTCAAGCGTTTCATACCGTGGAAGCTAAGCAGTAGGTTCTTGGCATATAAAATAATTTGGTCTGCTTACACTGCGTGTGCAAGACTGGAGTCACAGAGGAGCTTGTGATCACCTAGCTCCTTCCAGTAAAAGTGGATCGTATACTCAGTCTGCTTGGTCTGTTTCGAAGTGACGACCGCGTCAGACCGGTCTTACTTTTGATTATACTATTTAGCTAGGTCTTAATTAACATGATCTTGAACTGTTTTGTCTTTATTTGTAAGGTTTTATTGAAAACGGTAATAAATACATCGGGTGTGATAAGCAACGTGTTGATTTATATGCAGATAATTAGCATTAGCATAATTATCACGGCCTAATTACCATTATAATAATTAATATGGTCTATTAGCTTGCCATCATTTAGCGATATATTAATTAACGGCATGCTAATTAGCAGGATCCTTATTAGCATGGCCTTAGCATTACATACTTCGCTTAATTAGCTTCGTATACCGCCAGCCAATTAGCTAGTCAGCCGGCCACACGTGTTCGGGGAGCTAGCAGACGCTGAAGACGACAAAGAGGGTGCGTGCGGGCCGAGCAGCGCGCTGAATGTACAGGCTGCCCATGACGATTATACACGTGACCTCGGGTTTTATCTACGATCGCGATGTTGCATGGCGCTCGGCCGGAACTAATTTCAGAGACCACGGTGCTAACTATTCTAAAAAATACTTAGTGCAGACATTAAAAGCTCGAAAATCAATTTAAACAGGCGGTGCCTTTAAAAAATATCGTTACTAAAAGTTTCTGACACTTTCATTGTATGGGTGCACTTCTCCACTCAGTGGAACAACTGAACGAAAGAAGATGCCTCTGGTTTGAGAAGATCGCCCCACTTTGGCGACCATCCTAGACGTGACGCCGCGTTCCATCGTAACTAATGGAACGCAGCGCGCGCTGAGGGGTGGGTTTCGCCTTTTAGTACCTCTGTCTCTTCCAAAAGGGGGGTGTCGCCAGAGCTCGGATAGATCCCGAGTTTCGCCAAACTCCCGATCCATCCTGCATAGCGTCCAAGTTTGCTGTTTCAATCCTTGCGTGGCTTCGTGCTACCTTCGCCACTTTTCTTTTTTTTTTTTTTGTTTGTTTGCTTGTTTCAATGCAGAAGTTTCGAATGAGAGTCGGGAAATTTCACGGTACCTTTCATGCAAAGGGTTTTCATGCATTTTTATTCTGATTTTTATTCTCTGAAATTTTGTATCCTTCGCTTGTTCCTATTACATATTTGTATTTCTACGTGTTTATAAATATCTCTAAATATCTCCCACACTACATTTCGGATATATGGCCACACAGTGTGTGTCAATGTTCTGAATTTCCTTGCTTATGAGGACAAACTGTACGCTTGAAAAATGAAGTGCTCTTCGTATTCTCAAAGGTTTTGTTCTTTGCTGTTTTCTGTGCTGCAATGGAGTTTCTAATTCTTATTTGCCCTGAAAGCGGAATCACACTGAAAACAGTGGGCCTATGTACCGATATTTGTGCATTTGTGCATGTGTCTCTGAAGCTTGGAACAGGTCTTTCTTCAAAGGAGATGTGACCTTCATATTGAAATTTTGAAAGTTTCTACGCCAAGCGTGTATTTTTGCTCTTTTGCAACATTCGTCATCGCCTGCATGGCATGTTCATTTTCAATGACGAAACATGGTGTGGAGTCATTCAACGAAAGCTCGGTGATGCTGCACATCATCCCAAAGTGCGCAATTTCCAACAGCACATACCCCATTGACCCGCTCTGAAGCAACAGCCATGTCGTGTGTGCCGCATATCTGTATTCCAGTGACCTTCTCTAAGTAACCAGCAGATATTTTAAATCCGAAGAATTTCTAAGAGAACTGCACGCACTTTGAGCGTTTCTATCTATCTATCTATCTATCTATCTATCTATCTATCTATCTATCTATCTATCTATCTATCTATCTATCTATCTATCTATCTATCTATCTATCTATCTATCTATCTATCTATCTATCTATTTATTGGTTCTGCTTGAGCATATCACCCAGTGAAATTATTCCTTATCAAAGATGTAACAGCTCTGAGATAGTGTTTGGCAGTCCCTGAGTGTTTCTTGTTTTGTTTTTGTCTTGTGTTTTCATCTGCTTATATCTGCTTCAGTGTACATGTAATATGCCCGAATAAAGCAAGAATAATGAGCAGTCAGTGCATTCGCGTTTCTCTGTTTTCACATCCCACACTGTTGTATTGCCGTTCACTCACTTCTCATACGGAATGCACGAGTAAGCACATAACGTCGCACATTCTGAAGGGCGCCACGGCGTAGCGAAAATGTGCAGGTGCGAGGCTACTATAATGCAACTTTCTGACCCCGTATTTACGTTCCAGAATAGTTCCTTCCGACCTTATTACATTCGGGGCAGCGAGACGAAGTTAGATTTCGCGGTGTAGAAAATTGCCGTGCCGGAGCGTTGACACTGTACGTTGGTTGTGCTGTAGTGCCGAAACTTATTTTTAAATGCGAATGCATTTCTTAGTCGGGCTATGTGAGGCGCCCGGCGTTGTCCGCGGCGGCCTCCGCGCGCCGGCAGGTGTTATCTCTCCGCTCTCACTCCCTCTCCCATAGCAACAGCTGCGGGCGCGCGCGCTTATCCTCGCCCCTAGTAACCGGAGCATGTGGTGCGAGAGAGTGTAGGAGAGGGTAGGTGCAGTGCTTCGCCGCTCCTTCTCTCGCCATTCGCTCCCTCTCCTCCCTGCGCCCCACTCTCCCGTCCGCTCGCGCCTCACTCTCGACCGTTCGCTGGCTGGGCGCCTCTCAAGGCGATGGCAGAAGTCGGTGTCGGCGCAAGAAATGCATTCGCATTTCCTCACGATTCCCTTCGGGGAGGTGGGGGCATTTTTTCGCTCTTTACTAGTTCGCTTGCATTCGCTAGAAACCGTAACTGTTTATACTATAAAGTTAGCGTTGATCTCTCACTCCATTACGTTGCAGCCCACATCTAGTCTGGTATTGCATTCAAATGCACCGACCACCCAACTCTGGCGCAGTGTTTCTTCCTAATCACGGCGCCTTATCTTCAGCATGGTAAGCTTTCCTCGTGCAGTTGATGTTGACTTCGACAGTAATGTGAAGTGTGCTTTAAGATAAATCGAAGTTGAGCCTTACGGCAGTTTCTGTCGCTATAAAAGAAGCATTGGTAAAGGAGAAAAAAAACATTAAGAGGGAGGAGTGACAGCGATATATTAATATTTAACCGAACCTTGTAACTTGTTATAGCTTTCGGCGGAGGTGGATGTCGCGTAGTACGCAAAAAAAAAACTATTTAATACCTCCGTCATAGGAATCGGTAGAACTCGAAAGTAAAACGTGCCCTTCAAGAAGTAGTTGAATGTTAACTGTACATTGATATAAGAGAGCTTGCTGAATATCTATTGGTGTTTGGCAGCTACAGCACCGTTTAACGTGGATGCACCCACCTTGCACTTCTTGGCACATCTCCATACCGATTTGTGACGTCCAGTGCCAATGATTAAAGTTACCTTTGTGGTAGCGTAGTTTTACCGATGAGGGCGTAATCAGATAAAGCGGTGAGGCAGTCAGGAGAGTGTCACAGGATGGACACAGAACTTGGGCAAAGGTCACTATGCCGAGGCATGTTAAACAGTTAAAATGGCTGGATTTGATGGAAACGCAAAGAGCCTCTTGTCTTGCCTTTAGCCCGGCCGAGTCCACCGCGATGGTGTAGCGGTTAGGGTGCTCGACTGCTGACCCTAAAGTCGCGCGTTCGATCCCAGCTGCGGCGGTCGCATTTTGATGAAGGCGAAACGGTAGAGGCCTGTGTACTGTGCGATGTCAGTGCACGTTAAAGAATACCAGACTGTCGAAATTCCCGGAGCCGTCCACTACGGCGTCCCTCATAATAGTCATATTGTGGTTTTGGGACGTTAAACCCCAGATATTATTACTATTTCTCAATGTGAGCGTAAATGGGGAACACGGTGTTACATTTACGCGAAGCAGGCGCGTCTCATAGGTTTTATTTTAGTATGGCCTGAGCTAATGTAACCACCTCGTGGTGCGTTATGCGTTGACAAAATTATACGCCTCGTATTGTTAAGTGCGCCGAATGGCACGGACGCATAACATCGACGCTTTGCAGGAACAAATCGCGGAGCCAGCGGTCACAATGTATTACTTTACTTAGCCGCTCCCAGACAGCAAAACCACACCACCGACTAAGTGACAAGCGAACTGTGACAGGACAGTGTGAGATATAAAACACTCGTTTGTAACGGCGCCAGCATTTGTGGCGGTGGACCAGTGGATAGCATGCCCGACATTAGTTGCCAAGGACCGAGAGGTCATGGGTTCGGCTACCGGAACTGGAACTTGTTTCTCAGTGTTTCTTTGCCATCTCAACATGTAGATTTTTTCGATGCCATTTCCGTGACGGAAAACCTATTTCGTGTTAAAGCCCCCCTTACCAGCCTCTCAAAATAGAAAAAAACGAGCGCATTATTCTCTCCTGGCATTTCTCGTCTTTCTTGCACACTTCCGTGACGCAGACAGTGATTCCCGTGACGTACATACTATACATGCTCTCGATTGGGCCATATACGCGAAATATCAGATGTGAATTGTCTCCCTGCACTGCTTTGCCATGCAGCCGCCTATCCGACTTTGAGCGTATCTATCTATCTATCTATCTATCTATCTATCTATCTATCTATCTATCTATCTATCTATCTATCTATCTATCTATCTATCTATCTATCTCTGTATGTATGTATGTATGTATGTATGTATGTATGTATGTATGTATGTATGTATGTATGTATGTATGTATGTATGTATGTATGTATGTATCTGTAAGGTTTGGGAAAACCAGCGAATCGGGGGAAGCCGTTGGCGCCGG
This sequence comes from Rhipicephalus appendiculatus, assembly GCA_030522465.1. Taxonomy (NCBI): domain Eukaryota; kingdom Metazoa; phylum Arthropoda; class Arachnida; order Ixodida; family Ixodidae; genus Rhipicephalus; species Rhipicephalus appendiculatus. Next base: position 42,590 of record JALIZH010020100.1, read on the forward strand.
CGCGAATGAACAATGCCACCACGACGGGACGGCAAGTTGTGTCACCCCTTCTTCGGCTGAGACTTGTCCCCCGCGGGTGTAATGGCACGGACGCTAAGAATACGGGGACCAGGGTAAAACCAGGGACGACAACCCGTCCTGCTAACTTAGCGACAAGTTAGGCGGCGGAACCTTTTCATGCGCCCCGGGAGTACGAGCGTGGGACCCATCACCTTCTCACGTCAGGGAAGGGACACCTTGGTGTCACTGGTTAAGTGTGGTGGCCACGCCCCGGTCGAGGAAGTTGACCTGGGCGAGTGTGGGCGGCACCGTCGGAAGTGGCGTGCGCCCTTTGTTTGGGCAAGGCAAGTTTGGGAGCCGTACCCCCATCGACGGATCGGGGAGGAAGGAAGGCTCAGTCTGGTTGGAGCGGTGACACTGCTAGGCAGTGCTCGGGCCTCCCGAGGTGACGATGTCGTATGTAGCCGACCACATTGTGTAAATATTTGTAATGTAGCGAAGCTTTGAAACTAGCGGGTCGTCCTCTCCAGCGCCTTCTAGTGGGTCGCTCTCTTCGAAGAGAAAGAGCAGCTTGTGCTGAGAGTCGGTACTGTCGCTGTCGTGCATCGTCGCCGAGTGCCAGTCAATAAACGTCTTAACATTAAATGAGTTTTCTTCTGTTTTGTAACCACTGCTGTACATTAAAAAGCATTCGCAAATCTCCAAGCCTCTGCTCCCAAGTCGTCGCAAAGACCGTCTCCGACGGGGCACTTCAAGTGCGGAATTCACCAGCCTGGTTGTCAGCCTCTGGCTGAATCGCGGGTCCTTGGACCGCGGGTAAACAACCCAACTTTAATCTATCTATCTATCTATCTATCTATCTATCTATCTATCTATCTATCTATCTATCTATCTATCTATCTATCTATCTATCTATCTATCTATCTATCTATCTATCTATCTATCCATCTATCTATCTATCTATCTATCTATCTATCTATCTATCTATCTATCTATCTATCTATCTATCTATCTATCTATCTATCTATCTATCTATCTATCTATATCTGTCTGTCTGTCTGTCTGTCTGTCTGTCTGTCTATCTATCTATCTATCCGCGTACGTCTCGGTGCTATCGAGATCGCCTCTTTAACTTGGTGTAGAGCAAATTTGGTACAGAAGGATAAGAGGGTCTGAGGAATGTTACTCTCGGGACATGCCATGAATAACGTGAAAGTCCTGTCGCGTACCTCATAAAAACCCTTTCCTCTAAACACGTGTAGCCCGTACCCGTATACCACGGACCACTGTACGAGGGTATGCGCCACAGGTGATTGACTGTTTATATCTACCCCGGAACGACGTGGACAGACGTTAGTAACTTAAATATGAAAGCGTTAGGAGAAACTGGCATCGGTAGCGTTGACCCAGCAAATGCAAAGATAAAAATACAGGATTTCAGCAGGAATCGAACCAGAGCGTTGTGTATGGCAATCGGGTATTCTACCGCACAGCCACGTTAGGTCTTGAAACTGCTTTGGAAAAAGACACTGCAGGCGTAAGGTCGCTGCAACTTCAGTTGTGGTTACAGTGCGGGACATCTAATTTATAACAAAACAATAAACATTACAAATGTACACCGGGGACACAGACGACATGTCGGGTTAACGACTATTGTGATTACAATGTTGAGTCCTCTTTTATAGCAGTCTACTAAACATTACATTTGCACTCCTATCATTCACTAAGCTATATTCAACCGTTTGCTCGACTCCAGGGGAATGTACTAATAAAAGCTACAAGTGACATCCACATCCTCACACTGTACAGCGCACTTCGGTGCGATAATACTGACGTCTCTGCTATAACGTGAGTTCTGATGTTACGGCACCATATGTTACCAAGTGTAGTCACCAGTAGACGCCAGTGTAGGGGACGTTCCTGGTAAGCACACGGTGTGCACACACCTACTGCACGTACCGTCGATGGACATCATAACGCTTGCCTCAAAGTAAACAAAAATGCGGCATAGACAATTACTCGCCGGCTCCTTCACACGAAAACGATTCCCACGAGGCGTGGGATCTGCTTTTTTTCTCGCAGGGAATAAATTTGCACTAATAAGAGCTTTAGTGACATTTGCCACCGGAAATCTGAGTATTCAGCCGAAGTACTGGTGGTTTGGTGGGGCATGTACGTGTACCAGAGTTTTTTTAGCGCATCTGCATACTTTTGACGTTACCGTGTTGTCGGAATACCGGATGGAATCTATGCATGCGCGTACCTTCGCGGAACATAGAATTACTTTCGCGGAGCCTAAACTACTCGCCGGATAAGTTCGATGCTTACGGCCATGTCTCACGAAGTCACGTAGTTTGTGGGTACTCGCGATATCCGCTCTACGAGGACTCACTAGCCACCGAGTCAAAATTAACTGAAGTGCGAGCACCAAATAAGACCACGTCGTTTGAGCCGCATTACCGAAACTAGAGACGTAGAATACCGAAGCAGTAAGCGCAGGAGTCCTAAAGCCCCCGAGAAGCCGGAAAGGTGGTACCATTTGGCGGCTTCGGGAATAACCGGGCAAACACAAGATTGTTACTGCAAAAACGTTGGACACTCCAGTTATGGTGCTAATTCCTTGTGGTGGCGCCATTAAGAAAGAGTTGCCTTTTAAATGTTTCTTTCCCTCAAAAACACTAGGTTAAAACACACCTGTCTATGATCGCGGTTGCACATAGTGGCACAAGATGTCGATACTACTGCCCGGTAGCCCGCTATTCCTAAACTCCTTAGCGTACACCTTGATACCATTGCGATTTTGCCGCTGGGGTGATTGACTGTTGTCTGTATAAAAGTAAATATAGTTTAAATGTGGTTATCACGTTTGTTGTATTGCGTAAGTGTAAGCGCATACACTTAGGTACATAAGTGAAGGTTTACGTATGGGTAGCTCAAGCTGTGCTTAAAATATGCATTTTCGCTAACACGACAGACGCTACCCGTTATTCCGGTAACAAGGTAACCTTAAAATGTAGATGCCCAAACCTAGAACCTCTAATAGTGGCGCGAATTGTTCTTACCAACCGTAACCATAGTAAAGAAAAGCTTGGAGTCTAGTTTATAGTGAAATCATAATTTATTTGCTTATTCTCCATTGTCTACCAGTCTAATTGCGTAGGGGGCTGTTTGCCTTTCTTCTGCTTTTTTTTTCTTGGTTTAGTCATTTTTTCTTTGTTGTTTTGTCCTTCTTTTCTTTTCCTTTATGAGTTTTCTTTGTTCTTTTAGTAGTTTTATTTTTCTTACGCTTAGGCTTTTTGGTTGCTTTGCTGCCTTTAGAGACCTTGGTTTTCTTAGTAGAATTAGAACTTTTGCCGATTTTTTTTTAAGCAAATCTATAACTTCTTCGTCTTCGGGAGAGTGACAGCCAGGTGCCCCGGGTAGCTCAGCACAAACTCCCACTTGATCTCCATAATACTGAAAAAAAAATAATTTTGAAAACATGACGTTTCTCCCGATGTGAAAAAACCATATTAAACTGCATTTCGCTATTTAAACGTGGCCTTCTTTGCAAAGTTTCACATCCTGCCGTCATCAAATATAAATGTGCAATGCATCCCATGTAACATATTAATTTTTTTCATGTTACATATAAGACGACAGATTCCGATATACCTCGCTTCCAAAATAACTCGCTTCCTAGTGTTTTTAAGCAATAATTCATTTGCAGATGCTGTGGTGTGTTTTTAAGTCGCTTATTTCGAATACTTCCTTCTTTAATTCCACTACCCGACTCTGCTGTGTAGCGTAAGGCTTCACGCAACTTTGAGGACAGCAATTAGTGCAGCACTAGATCATTGCTCTTAAAAGCTACCTATGCCACACAATGGTGTGTAGCTGGAACCTACTATCACTCAGAGCCATTTGGCGCACTTGTATACACACGACATATATTGACATAACATAGTGACAATTTTCGTGCAAACATAGATGCGTACTGTCATTTGGTTGTGACATTGCTACATTGTCCCGAAAATTGTCCGTCTTCACTAAAACTCAGCCCTCCATCCCCCCATCTAAGAGGTTTATTAGGCCATTCGGGAGAACGGGCTGTAGTCAGCCCGTGTTATGCCAAGCGCAGCAGCCCCGAGCTCCCGCCAATAGCGATGTCGCTGTCGCCACACTTCTTCACTGCACCTCATTTAAAGGGCCCCTAAGCCACCTTTGATAATTCTCTCACACTTCAAGCAAACAAGCGCATCGAGTTCAGAATGCTGTGGCGATCAACAATGACAAACGCGGCAGCGCCACGAGCCACTGGCGAGCCTCGAATTTCAGTAAATAGTCTGTTCTCTTCCCTGGGCCTTTGTATAAAACACATCGTTGGCCCTAACGTCAACATTCGAGTCTGGTGATATCGTCCACAAAAAGAACCTGTTTGTGTGCTGGAAGGTGCGTTCCCTCGCCACTATTCCTCCTCGCACTTTGAGGAGGAGCACTCGGCCAGGAAGAAAGATGGGTCTATTAACGGAGTATAACGACGGAAAGAGCTAAAGGAGCGAAGGCCTTTCTTGGACTATCGAACACGTGTAAATGCGCTGTTACGGCACCGTTTCGAAAAAACCGCCAGGCCTGCGCGGAACGCGCAGCAGTCACAGCGAAAGCTGGGAGAGCACCATTTCTAAAACCCGTTGCATATCTTGGGGCTACTACTACAAGTACGCTTGCAAGGTACCCACTACTCCATTAATTGATTCGGTGGCTGATGACGACGAAGAATTATGGCTGAGCCCTTTGTAATGGGTTGGAAGCATTCAACGACCCCCCTCGTAATGCAATTCATATTGTGTGACGCCTGGTTACATAAATGGCATTCTGTGACGCCTGGTTGTCGTTTCACTCTTCTGCCACGTTATATTGCGCATGTTAACGCGGTTACTTCCCGACATAATGCTCGTATAGGGTTTTTGTGCGCAGGGTTTTTGAGCACAGGCATGGCTCAGTGGTAGAACACTGGGCTGGCACGGAGCGGACCCAGGTTTGAACCCCGTTCCATCCTGAACATTTTTGCTTAAAGTTTTTTTTCTTATTTCGTGCGATAGCGGTTACGGACACCGGCGGCGGCGGCGCCGGACAACTACGGCACCCTTGTTGCGATCTCATAACAGCTTTCGTTGTAAAAATTCTCGCGGCTATGTGTTTGTTGAAAACTCGAGCGCAACTGTAACGCCACATCTCAGTTTCGACCTTTTGGTAGTATAGGGGCTCCTTAATGCATTATTCGTTTTATGCTGGTTTGTATTTACTCGTACGTCTTTTTTATCTTCTCGGCCAGAATAACAACGCACGTGGTTCGGGGAATTTTTTTGTATTTGCATGCATATACGTTTACTACTGACGCCAAGCTGACAGCATATACGCGGATTTCAACGCATACCTTCGAAGTGAAGGTGCGAGGTATGGGTTGAGTCTGCATTACGAAAGAGGAAGCAATGAAAGAAAAACGAAATGTCCATGTGCTTCAATATGATAATTCTGTAATAAACATTCCACAAACTAAGCAGTTTTGTCGAACCTAAAGAATTTTTGTCAAACCTTGAACTATACTGGCAGGGAAGGCCCGTAGCCAGGGGGGAATGTCCGAGGTGCCCCCCCCTCCTTACTGAAATTTGAATGGAGAGGGGTGTTTTATCGAGCACAAATAGTCAAAATAGGTGTTTTTCAATGCCTTCAACGAGTGCCCCCCACCCCCCGAACCCGAAAAAAATTCCTGGCTATGGGCATCTCACACCACACACCACACCACATTCATACAAACATGTAAATGTGAAGCGCAATTACATACCTTGCATTTAGTTCCATTAGCATAATAGCCCATCATATAAGATGAGTCACCATCGGTACTGTCGCAATAATAATTGCAGTAGCTCACAGGTTCTTTCTGGAATATGAGTTAAATTAGAGTGTTCATATCTTAGTATTCCTAAAGGACAAACGCACATTGAAATTAACTTAAAGAATAATTGTAAGAATGCATTGAGTCGCCCAATCGCTAAACATTTCCTGTGGTGTGCGAGCCAGTTAGCAGGTATCTACAGTTAGAAACACGCCAAAATAAACACAGAAAAAATCTAAGGACACTGCTACTCCTCTGTGCATCTTGTGCGTGATTACTTTAGTTATTTTAAGACTATATCTGCGTAATAGATCAATTCTTACAGCGATACGCAGCCGAAAGCAAGATTCGTGGTTCAATCAAGCCAGCAGCAACCACATGTTAATGCATACAAAATGTAAAACTGCTCGTATACCGTGTATGGGTACTTATTATTGGAAATGTGGCAGTCAAAGTACCCGCGATGTTTGCCTTCCCGTAACCATGTTGGGACTTTGGCGCACGAAAGCTCCAAAATTCAATATGCTTAAACAACAGTGGTTAAGAGCACACCACAACGCCTCACCGCATGCGCATTATGTAGGAATAAGTGACTAGTACCCATGGCGCAGACAGGGCTGCTATATAGTTGGCAGGGATGAATGATTTTGTCACGGGTGACATGAATATAAAGAAGAAATCGAAGGGCAGGACAGCACTATGTCATCGTGCCTCTACATATTTTACTTATCTTTCATTTGTATAATTTTAAAATTGTCGCAGCAAAACATTCAATAATAAAATATCTGTGTGAAATGACGCCCGGATTATTCACCGCATCTCTCTTTGTATATCTAACGCGTATACTTCCACGATGTGATTTTTCTTCATGTGGCTCATATTTCTGACTTTTCTTGCAAAATAGAAACATTCAAGGTTTTGCTTGCGTAGAATTCAAAGTTTCGGAAAACATGGCAATACCCGAAAAAAAGCGCTGTCAGTGATATCATTCAGGGAAGAAATACATGCGCGAAACAATACAGGGAAGCTGTCTCAGTCGACTCTGTGTGAGCGTTGGCGTTTCCTAGTAGCGTGACTTGAGGAGTAAGAGCGAGGTTCGGCAAAAAAAAGGAGGAAAGGGTTGCCATTGCCCAGAATAGATAGAGAGAGTGACTCCCTAGTAGGGCGAAGACGTGAGGAGCACCGCTGTATAATCGCTCTAATGGGGATACAGTGTGGCGGCCTTACAAACTTAGCCGCAGCAACCTGATAACAATGGGACTATCCAGGGGCAACCCGCGTCCTCAAGAATTGTCGGCTTGAAGCACAGCTCAACTTATAATTAATGAGAACTAACAGAGAATTAAGACAACTAACAGACTGCCGGTGGCGAGTTATCTTTTTCGTCCACTTTTCTTTCTTCACATTTACATTACAATTACTTCTACAAACGTCCCTATACTTTCCTTGGCATCATTGTCTGTGAGTTCTCATTAATTATGTGTTTAACAAAGCAAACGAGCCCTTAAGTTCACACTTCTTTCCTTAGCTCAACTTATAGTAACAAAGGGACAAGAACGATTATGAACCTCAACCTATCCACAGCAAGACAGGTAGAACAGAACAGAACAGAAGAGATCTAACGAAGAAAATAATTAGAAATTACTCCACGAATAATGCAACGCTGGACGACAAGGGGTGCCAGCTTCGATTTCCGACACAGGGCGATGAAATTTGAACATGAAAGTGTCTTATGCCGGGGTCCAACAAGATTTCACTAACGCATTTTTTCACGCATATGATATTGGTAAAACGCACACCAGCATACGACAGAGGATGAATAGAAGGCAAAAAGCTTCGTTCACATAATGACCTCAGAACCGAACCCACGACCTCTAAGCCCGCGATGATAGGTGCCCGTAGCTCTACCAGCTGCGATACTGATGCAAGTGTGTGCAGCTCCAAAAACGCGCCACATACATTCTCTCACGCGTGGTGCTCAAGGGTGGCGGGGTGCTGTCGCCGCCTGGGAGTGGTGAAGAGAGGTACTGCGTCATGACACTAACGAGTGCCAATAGGGAGCGATTCGGTGAGGTTGCACTTGGCGCCTAGATACCAGCGAAAAAACGTTGGCCGCACTAGCATCAAGAAGGTTTCCTAGACGCAGTTATGTCGTTTGCCTTTCGCTTCGTGTTAGCATGTGACGGCTCGTTATCGGAGTAGAGCAGCTTCCGCATGCACCAACGCTGTTTCTCTAACCGCTGCAATAAGTGCCGCAGACTACAATCATGCAGACGGACGTATGTCATGCTTTGGTGGAACGAAAGCCACGCCAGCGGGAGACGGATCGCCTTCGCACATTCACTGCTTCACCTATGAACACCCGCCTCCCGCGTTCCTGAAGCACAGTGTGATAGTGTAAGCATGAACACAGGTGTAGGTTACCCTTTCACTGGAGAGCCCACGCACTCCCGGTTCTCTCCTCAATTGAAGCCGCTTTGAACAAGTGCATATAGAGTGCCAGTGTTTATTGTGTGCTTGTTGATGCTATATTTGCGTGGGATTAGCCATTGTTGTGTCCACGAGTATGTTTTCTACTTCTGCTTCCACAAGGGTTAAATATGATCATGGGCGTTAGCTGTGAGGACGGAGATGTGCCACTAGGTGCCAACGGGGGTGCATCTCTGTCACAGTTCTATAGCTGGCAAACACCGATAAACATTGTAGAAACTGTCACATATATGAATGAACAAAAATCAACCATTTCTATGAGGGTGCGTTTTACGTTCGTGTTACGCCGATTCATAACACGCAGAAAGCAGCCATGTTTTCTTTTCTTTTAAAGCTATACCAGGTTTAGATGCCATCGAATCTCTTATCGCAGATGTTGAGAACGCTACTGGATGCATCACTGAATGTTAAAGATCAGTTAGTCTAGGTCAGATAGTCGTATTCTTCGTGCGGTTTCCAATTTGAGCAGATTTGGCTTCATGGGCTTTTCGCGAAGGCTCTCTTGATACCGCTTGCGCGGAGCAGTGGATGGCCTCTTGGCATGGGATGGACCTAGGATGGCCTTCTGGATGTCGGGTTTGAAGCTGCGCAAGGCAGCCTCCTACTGATCGTTATTTAATGATTTTCGGAGGGACAGGTGAGGGGGGGGAGCTTAGCACCCCTACATGATATATTTAAGACTTAATACCATATACAGGAAAAGGGCGGGCAGAGATAAGGGTAAATCAGGCGAAGAAGGTGAGGATAAACCGGTGTGAGCCTGCAGTTGTCTCCACAGCACTTTGCGCCTGCGCGAGGGGTTCGCTACTAACGGCGGGATGAACGTTCACTAACAGTCGAGAAAAAGTCCCCGACATTTATGATACTGCGTAATGTGCATTCTGAGCGCAACTGTTTTGGAGTTTGGATTTCGCGATAAGTTGAGGCGCGACTGCCTCGCTAACCGAGAGGCCGCTGAACGCAGCGCGGGGGCGCATTCCGCAACAGCCGCCGCAGGCAGGCCTCCGTTCATCGTTCATGCTGAGCTTTTGTTTCATATATGGTATTGGTGGTTATATTCATTTCTAACATCACACTCACATCAGGAGAAACTTTTTGTGGCGGGCATCCGAGACGGGCTGCTTCTATGCCGAGGTGGGCTGAAAAGAAAAGAACTGAAGATGACTGAGGATTCTTTCTGCACAAGACAAGCCACGTGCCTTTCTGTAGTATTCGCAAGGGTTCTACTTATTGCTAATTTGCAGTATTTTTGCCACAGTATTTAAAGTGATATCACTAAGCTTTTGCAGTCAACAGCCTTACATAGAGTGGTTGTTTTAAACGAACTAAAATATGATTTGTACCGGGTTTCGAGCTTCAACTGCATGCTGAGGGCTTGGGCAACACTGACAAATGCATAAACGCTCTCTCGGCGTAAACATCGTTTACAATGTTGCTCATCGCGATTAAATGATAGTCAATAGTCTAAAATAATCTAGGCACATTTAAGCGCTACAGTGTATGGCTATTATCGTAAAATCGAAAGCACACTTTTCTGTGCAACTAAGAACGACAGTGTTGGCAAGGCCTTCTGCACGCAGCATTGAAAACAGCTTGCTTTAATGATTTTTCAGAATGCTCATAAATGGAACACAAGTAGCTTTCCGCATGTTCTTACAAAATACGTTGCGACTTCATGATGATTGCGATAACTGACATATAGGAAGACCACATATTGCCGTTAAAATGAAGGCCTGTGTTTCTGTTCTTCAGTTTTACATTAGATTTTAGTGTCACTGACGGCCAGCGGAAACAACAAATTTCTCTTCTTCTCGCGGTCTAAAACGTAAGCGCTAATAGCGCTGCTCGTGGCCTTATACGTTGGAAGAAACTGGATAGTGAAGCTTGAAGGAGATCATTCTATACCTCTGAGTACTTTTGCGTACAAGAGTTACAATGGGCACATTAGATCATTAAACCAAACCTTGTGATAAGCGGCTGCGGGAACTTGCTGACCTTTCCACCCGCCTAAATGATGGAGACACCGGAGAGCATTTCTATACATTACGAGTGTTTCCATTGTTCACAGTGATATCTCTCAGACGCGAGCATATACCACTAGTCCATTAACCAATATTACCATTTATTATTGATGCCTATTGGGTGTCTTACAAGGCAATCACACCTCACACACACTCACAAACATCATCTCATCCGCGTGATACACACTGGAAATTGGTAATCTAAACAACAGTTTTAAGAGCGAAGATGTTTAGCAAATCTTTCCTTGAATATTATATCACAAAACTATCTTCATCATAAACGGGTATGTGCCACAAAAATTTGGTAAATTCCAGCACTCACGACTGGTCCACTAAAAATGAACAACGCAGCAGTTGGCCCAACAAATGGCTGCGAAGCTACTCACGCCTAACCATACGCAGCGATGGGTCGCCCGAAGATGAATCGCACACCCGAGAAAGAAGCCGCGATACGGAAAGTAAGGTTTGCGTTCTATGCGCGAAAGTCATCGGCTGCGCCGAGAAGATCGGGAATATAAGGCCAGGAAAAGATCCGGTACAGAAGCGACTGCGGTGGCAACAAGATTGCGAATACAGGGAGCGCAAAACGTACCACAAATGCTGCCCATGTGCGTTCCCTGCTGCAAGATTTAGCCTACCTAGAAGCGGAACGAGCCCGTGCCTCTGCCGGCGGCGCCAACGCCACCATCATCAGAGCGTCGCAGTCCTTGTCAGAGAGGAGTGCTAAGGTAACGAACCGAGCACGATAAGGCAAATATGGAGACCACACTTGCTACAAGCTCGCTACAGCCAAGTTGAAGCCAAGCTCCACCTCGCCGCAGCCAAGCGAAGCCAGTTTAACCAAGTCAAGTTCAACCTCGCTATAGTAAAACCAACCTCGCTAAAACAATAAATGAGCGTGAAACCGATCAACTTCGCTGTGTATCAAGCTTTGCGTGACTTAGTGCAAGCTTTGAGCCATTTCTTATACGAGGTATAAGTAACACCATACTGTCCGTGCATGGCAGATAATTGATTGTCTGTACAAGAACGTCCTGACTTGTATTTTTTTAAGTAGAATGCTATCTTTTTAACCAAGTGGAAGGTATTGCTCGAAAGTTTCCAGCACCGTACATTCTGTGATACTTTTCCTGAATATAGAATATTCTCACTTTTTTTATTTGCCTCGAACATACCATAAACGATAGAAGTATCTTAACTGAGACGAAAGTTCAATTCATTACACTTTTATAACGAGACATGTCACTTATACAATACATCGTCAACGCATATGTACTTGTATTGTAAACAGTGCGTCTGCTCTTATTTCATGTAACCAATTTTAACAACTCATTCCGCAAGCATTGCTATTTTAAAACTTATTTTATGGCCGTGATTCGAAGTAGTAACTATGGACGTCCTGATGGGAAAGATATATTGCCTGATTTTCCGATGTTCTCGAGGACCATTGTGTTTGTCTATTCTCGCAAATGGTGCTAGGCTCAATAGCACCATAATGGCAGTTTTCTTCCAGTGGCTAAGTAACATTCATTTACCTGAGAGTGATGGAACCTGAAGGCAACTTAAGTGCAGTGATTAACCGAAAAGGCCTAATAATTTCCGAATGCGCAGTGCCAAGAGAACATGTGAGTTGACATCCATACATCAGTTGAATGGTAGCAAAGAAAGTCTTACAGCAAGGTACGGCTAAGCAAGAAAATATTTTCTGTAACGATTTGTTTTCACACTAAAGGCATTAGTGAATAACATGCAAAATGCCTTGTAGTGTATAGCAGCAGTAACTAAAGTTAATAAACAAAACATGCATCGGGTATGAGCAGCTGTTATTAAAGTCAAGACAGAAATATTTATCCATTCACGCAATTATTAATTCCGACGTAATTTTAAACTCAACATTTCAAATTGCTCACCATGAGCTAGAAACGTTCCCAAAATGGTGATTATTAACATTTTGTCCGAACATCGGTCTCAGAATGAATGTAGGGGTAGTGCCAAGAGTTTATATACCCATAAGAGACTGTGAGAGTCTGCTGTTTTGTGCCATTCCTTTGACATATAAGTTCCGAGGTTAACGTTATCCGAAAAACAAGCTGGGTGCTGTGGCCGCTCTTAAAAGAAACCTTTAGGATGATTTCCTTTTGATACCGAGAAGTGCACTTTCTTTATTCCAAGAACATTACCATTTGTCGCAACACGGCCTTTTTCAAGGACAATAAGTTTGTCTAAAGATCAGCTTTTTGCGCCCCATTTCAAGCGGACTTTTATTGAGCGTATGCAGAAACTATAGTTCGAAGACGCGCTGTGTGGATGACGCTTGTCGCACACTTTAAATATTGCTTGTCTGCATTAAATCCGAGTGGCAATCCCAGTAATATGATGGCTGCGGCAGCCGCGCCAAACCGCAGCAAGTGAAACCTCCTACATCCTGCTACATTACGGGCGAAAATCTCAATTTGCACAGATCATTTTGCCTATTTATTTATTTGTTTGACAATATATGATTGCCGTGGTGCAGGAGATTAAAGGCGACGTTATGAGTCACCTGACTAGGCCTCTAGCACCACACGGTACTTTCGTCACACAACGCAAGCTTGATATACACCAAACTTGGTATTGAGTGGCGTGACTGTATGACGAACATAAATGACAAGTGGTAATATGGAAATCATGACTTCTCATGTGCGACATGACTTGCATGCCACGTTCATGGCGCGCTCGCAGCCGTTTCGTTAACTTGATATACACCAAACTAGGTATTGAGTGACGTGACTGTATGATGAACATAAATGACAAGTGGTAATATGGAAATCATGACTTGTCATGTGCGACATGACTTGCATTCCACGCTCATGGCACGCTCGCGGCCGTTTCGTTAGCTTGATATACACCAAATTTGGTATTGAGTGGCATGACTGTATGACGAACATAAGTGGCAGGTGGCAACATGAATATCTTGGCATGCATGTCATCTACAATGCCAGTTACATGCCACGCTTATGGTGCGATTGCGTCCAGTTCGCTAGCTTGACATACACCAAAATTGGTATATCGTGACGTGACTGTTGACGAACACAAATGCCAGGTCGTAACATGTAAAACATGACATGCAAATTATGTAAAGCATGATTTGCTTCTTCCTGGCTGCTTCGCATTACATCGATTCCCACAGTGCGTGGGATCTGCCGGCTTTTTTTTATGTACAGCAATGCATTTTGACATTTCCTCTCACTAAATGCATTAGATTTCTATTTTTATAAATATCATGTGTTTGTAAGTGTTATTTAATATGTTCCATTTTTTTCAATTCCTTTGAAATTGTGTAGTCTCTTCTGGATATATGCTGACAAAAGTGTATGTATGCTAATTTTGATGTTACTGCTGCCATGTGAGGACCTTCAGGCACATTCAAGCTGTATGATGCAGCTTTTCGCCTGACGAACCCCCCAACAATTTCGTTGGAAAATAAAAAAACCTTTCTGATTCTGAACTGACGCCTTATTTGTGAGTATAGTAAGGTTGCATAATTTCTCTGGTAGCCTGACCTGTTTGTGCAGAAATACACACTGCATCCGTAAGTTTTGTTGTACACCCATGTTAAGCACAATGTCTTGCCAGATGTGAATATTGATTTGAATGTAAGATTAATGCAACACAAGGGATCTTTATTTATGAAACACAAGGCAATCTTTGTTTATAAAGGACTGCGTCAAAGGCATGATCATGCGCAAAGGTAGCCGTCGTCCGAACTTCCCGAAGAGGCGCAGAAGAGTGCCGCTTAATTTTTATATGAAGTCATGGTCACACCTTGTTGCCTGGCTTTTAACCAATAATGTCTGTATAAATTATATCACTCCGAAATCAGCGGAAGACCCACATTTTGTGCTCTTTTGCCGTCCCACGAAGCCGCAGTGACGCTTATCCTCAACGTGGGAACATGTGCCGCGCGGCTCCAGCAACGACGCGCCAACCTACACTTACGCGAGCCATGACACATACGTTGTGCGTAATTAGACACTAGACACTTTTAGTTTGGCGTACGTAACGAGCCTACGTACGCAGCATGGCTACGGGAGAGAAGTGCACATGCGCAGTACGTAACGTATCTATTCCCCGGATGCGTGCGTACGCCCGAAAAAAAATCCGGCGCACGCAAACGTAACGAGACGTAGCGCGAGCTACGTGCCACTCTCGCGAGATCTCGAATGAAAGAGCAGCCAGATTGCAAGATCGCACAGAACGTAAAAACGTGAATCCAACGATTGAGCTTGACTTGGATGCCAGTGGCCGCTATAACGGCCGCTACCGCAGGATGGCGCTAAGAAGCACTCGAAAGCTGTTTCATTTCCCATATGATACGTCTAGTTGAACGAAACGCATCCCGGTGTGGTCGATACGGTAAACTAAAAGTGTTGTTGAACGCTTCGCTTCTAGCGTACACAACGGGTCGTGCTGCGTACGTAGGCTTGTTGCGTACGCCCAACTGAAAGTGTCTACTTTAAGTTTAGCGTACGTAACGAGCCTACGTACGCAGCATGGCTACGGGAGAGAAGTGCGCATACGCAGTACGTAACGTATCTATTTCGCGGATGCGTGCGTACGCCCGACAAAAAATCCGGCGCACGCAAACGTAAGAAGACGTAGCGCTAGCTACGTGACACTATCGCGAGATCTCGAATGAAAGAGCAGCCAGATTGCAAGATGGCACAGAACGTAAAAACGCGCCTCCGATGATTCAGCTTGACTCGGATGCCAGTGGCCGTTATAACGGCCGGTACCGCAGGATGGCGGTAAGAAGCACTCGAAAGCTGTTTCATTTCACATATGATACGTCTAGTTGGACCAAACGCATCCCGGTACGGTCGATACGGTAAACTAAAAGTGTTGCTGAGCGCCTCGCTTGCAGCGTACGCATCGTATCGTGCTGCGTACGTAGGCTTGTTGCGTACGCCCAAATAAGTGTCTAGTGTCGCGCTTTCATTTCAGGTGCTCACTGTTGGCATGGCACGCGCAATAATAAGACAACCAGGTCGAAAAAAAAAAAAAAACAAGTGCGCATGTGCCTGTATTCGTGTTGGTACAAGCAGGCGTCGCTGATACCACCGCGCGACCCGCGCTCCCGTTTTTATTCTTCGGGGGCACTCACGACTGTATATTGATTAAGGAGCTCTTCAGGTGATATGCACAAATCCAGCTTCACAATTAGGACAGCGCAATTCAACTAACGTGGTGAAAATGAGTATCGTCGTTTCCTCCAAGCCATGCATGTCATTTTTGTGGTAAAAAGACTGTAATCATTTGGCTCACTGTGCCGTTAAGCTCACCGCGTACATCACCTATTCATTGATACACACAACCAATAAAGAACGGCAGGCCTTTGCGAAACACGGAGCACATTCACTACGAAACCTGGAGGAGCCTTTCTAGAGCTAAAGTGGACGCTTGGGCGTGTTGGTATGACATAGCGGAAACAAAAACAGCGCTGGCGGTAAGCCTGACTATGAGCACGATCGGTCTTTGACTGATTGACCAATTTTTTTTCTTCACGGCGACAGCGGAGCACCATTCCGCCTCTCCGGAAGCCGTACATAGACAGTACTAGCATATGTACCACGTGATGTCGGGCCGATATAGACTACGGCCAAGGAGTTGTATGTGTATTTGTGTGGGCAGAAAACGTGCTTTCGTGCATCGGAACCTTCTGAAATTTCGCCGATTCCCGAGCGGTTAATCTTGTATTCAATCAGATTACAGGCGCAACATGGGTAGTGGTCAGTGGTGTAGAACCTACAAAATATAGACCGATTACGACTCAAAGAGTGATGAGTCATACACCCTGCTATTGTCATGAATAAACAGCTCACGTCTTTTACCCAATAACAGATTTCGACGCTCGCGCTCACTGCTGGTTCTTAGCGTGACGTCTGCGTTGCTTGTATCAAGTGCCTACTGGTTATGGTGTGCGACTACTGACCCGAAGTTCGCGGGACCAAACCTGGCCCCGCTGGCCGCATTTCCATGAAGTCAAAATGCTATAGAGCCTGTTTGCTTAGTTTAGGAGCGCTTTGATGAACCTCAGGTAGTCATAATTTCCAGAGCCCTCCACCGCGGCGACTGTCATAATCATGTCGTCGGTCTGGGACGTAAAGCCTCGACAACTACGGTTATCTAGCGCTTCCGCTGCCCTCTACTTCACTGCCGCAACAATGTAACAGCTTCAAGATAGCTTTTTTCGTTTTATTTTGCGGCGCTAAACTAAAATTTGACAGATTAACTGAATGTTCATACGGCAGACGGCAAAGGCTGGTGGCTCTTATCACAAAATTTGTCTAGAAAAAGCGCACCAATTAAATACTTAAATGATTAAGTGATTCTGGTTAGCTTCATGCGTAAAATACTGCGGAGTTGCGGATAACTAGCCATATAGATTACTTCGCATTAGAAGATCACGTTCCAAAAGGAAAGGATTGAAGAGACGAAGCTTCCAAAAAGTATTTATGTTGTTTCTTTTTTTTTAATTATAGTTTGGTGATTGCTTGGAGGGGAGGAGCTGAATATCGAAATTTTCACCTTTTTTGAACGCAAGCTCTTTCGTACTCTAACGACGGGTTGTACAGAAAGAGGTACTGTGAACAAGGCTACCGTCAGGGGAGCCGAAACGTCTTTCTTCATATTCCTTTTTCATGGTCGGTGTCCTTTTTATTTCTATCATGTTACTTCCCCGACCAGACGGGCTTCCGTCAAAACCTCGACTTCAGAAAGAGGTACTGTAGCAGTCGAATGTGAAATCGTGCTTCCCAATAAAGCCACAAATAAGAGTGGCTATAGTTGGCTAGAAATCATTTTACTCTTTTTTTGTCTTCGGTAACATTTGGGCTACCCTTTCTTTGGCTCTTTTCTATGCTGCCTTGTCTGACCTAGCAAAACTGAAAGGGACATTTCCTTTAGATGGACGCACCGAAAATAGATACCCGGAAGTGGTGTCTTTCTCTCCTCCAGAAGTTTCACAAGCATAGCTCGGCACACTCACTCATGAGTGCACTCAACTCACACTCACTCACACTCATTTGAACGCGGTCAGTTGAGTATGAGTGAGTACTCATGCGTGTGAGTGGACGTGAGTGTGAACGTCAGTGAGAACTCATGAGTGTGAGTGGTCGTGAGTGTGAACGTGAGTGAGTACTCATGAGTGTGAGTGGACGTGAGTGTGAACGTGAGTGAGTGCCAAGGCTGAAAAAAATTGTGGTGAGTGAGTTTGAGTGAGTACTCCCTTAAAGTGCCGACCTATGGAGCTCGGCACACTCACTCATGAGTACACTCAACTCACACTCATTTGAACGTGGTGAGTTGAGTATGAGTGAGTACTCATGAGTGTGAGGGGACGTGAGTGTGAACGTGAGTGAGTACTGATGAGTGTGAGTGGAGGTGAGTGTGAACGTGAGTGAGTACTCATGAGTGTGAGTGGACGTGAGTGTGAACGTGAGTGAGTGCGAAGGCTGAAAAAATTGTGGTGAGTGAGTTTGAGTGAGTACTCAAAGTGCCGACCTATGTTCACAAGTAATACCTAACCTCAACACTGCAGCGTTATCCAGCCGCCTTGAAGAACGACAAGCCAACACGCTGGATATCGATGCTTTAGTACATTTATTTTGATATCACTAGACGCGAAAGTTGGGCTAGTTGGTGGTTCATGGTTGGGATGTAAAAACAGCGCAAAATATAGACAAGGACTGAAGAAGAGACGACACGGCGCTGATCTCGCAACTAAACTTTATTGGAAGGCACGCGCACATATATCAAGCAGCCGACCTAGTCACGTGGCACACCAAAGGCCACGTGAGTAGGTTTTATATCATTTTTACTCTATGTATATTTTGCAAATAAGTACAGAAGGAAAAATAATGAAAAACTTCGAATAACAGATTGCTGATCTAATTGTAGGTATTGATGTCATAAAATGGCTGCGGATTAGCTCGCCTAGGACCAGTTATGCGAGCGAAAGCTTGTATACTTGGTATACTTGGTTATGCTTGTTTACCCACGTAACCGAAGCACACTTTGCCAACCGAACGATATGGCTAGTCGAGTGTTCCTTACCGTGTGCACTCACTACCGTCGTTTCATCAGTTTCCTAAGGCATCACTGAAGTCGAACACCAGGCGTCCATTGCCGCCCCTAAAGCTCGTTGCTGTCGTCTGTCTGCGTCCGTCTACAGACGTTTAACTCACCGAAGTTTCCGTTTTTCACTCATTTCAGTCTGCCACTGTGCGCGCTGGTACTCATGTAGTCATGTTGGTCTAGGTGTGCTGCCAAGCCCACAATACACGTTGTTTCGGTACAAAGAGTGTGTTCACGTAGTATTTTTGTTATTGCAACGGAGTGGTGACGTTCAGGAAAAAGGAGGTGCTGACAAAATAGACCACATACTAAGTCCCGTCACTGAACTTCAGACATCGCATTGAGATTTTGAAATAGGTATTGAAGATGTTTAGCTAAGACTTTTGCAGATTGATTGTACGCTTACGTCATTAAAGCAATGTCAAGAGAAGTTCGAAATATGCGAAGCAACCGTGTCGGCCATGCGCGGGGAATATACTGAAATGCGTAACAAAATTGAAGACCTTGAAAATAGAAGCTGCTGACACAATATAATTATTTATAGAAACAGAAACAGATACAGATGAAAAACCAGAAGTGGTGGAACAACTACTCACGCGAGGGATATTTTGGAAATGTTCGTTATTGAAGCGTAATCTATGAGCGCGTGCACAGAATCGGTTTGGAGAAGCCTAACCGTGACCGACCCGTAATACTGCGCTTCTAGGACGCTACACAAAAAATGTTGATATTACAAAACTCTCATAAACGAAATAATACAGCCATATCTATATCTGAAGATCACTGAAACTGTGTTCGTGAAACTCGGAAGTCAGGCGTCTGCGCTGAATCGCAGTTTCTTGTATGACGCAGCTGGGTGTAGAAGCTAGTCGCAGCAATTCAGGGGTTTACATGTTCAGTGTTTGACCTTACGTTTCTGGCTGGCTTTTTAGCACCACAATTAAGCATTGAAGAGCGAACCTCTGACCACTAGGTGATTCCGCTAACTTTTATGTCATGGGCAGCTGCGTTTCGCATGAAAAAAAAAACTGCATATGAGTTAAAGATTACCCCAAAGCAAACGACAGACTTTTTTTTAAGCATTACAATACGAGTTCTTTAATACGTAATCGGGTGTTGTTGATCTGTGGCACAAACTAAAATCTGGAATCGCGCATTCTGAATCAATCTTCATATCCCCTAAGCTATAGAGAACTAAACGTAAGACTCCATGGATTACGAGAAGCATAATCCACCTAAAAAGAAAAGACATAAAAAGCAAATTACAAAGAATCCGCGAACATAAAAACAAACCCGTTGCGCTCAACGAACTTTCGCGCCAGTTTAAAGCCGAAATAAAGACGGCTGGTGACAACGTTTTCTCAAAGACTTCAACTAATTTTAAGATAAACTAACCCCGTAAATTTTGAAAGTATTTATCCATACCAGAAAGCTCGGTGACTAAAATGAAAATATCGGGTAGCATCGCTGATGCGCGGACTTTTAACACTTACTTCCAGTCAGTTAACTCACGTAGGCAGCCTTCGTACTTACCATTGTCTAACAACAAAGGCCACATGCCAGAGGTAACAATATCAGAATCTGATATACTTCACCTGCTTCTTCTACTTGGTCTCAAAATATCAAAAGGCTCAGATGAAGTTTCTACTATATTTCTTGAACGCTATGCTGTTCAGTTATCTACTTTACTGCAGAAGATATTTTCCTGATCGTTAGAAACAGCGGTGCTTCTTAGGGAGCAGTTGCGTGCCAAAGTGATTCCTATCCATAAAAGTTGTAACAACCAACTTATAAACACCTAGAGGCCAATATCGATGACAGGCACATGTAGAAAATAAAGGATCATATCATAAATAAAGCACTGATGAAGAAGGGAGGATAATAATTTCCTTTATCCCAACGAGCACGGTTTTCGAAGGAAGCTTTCGATCACTGCACAACTTTTTAGAAACTACTCATGATTTTGCTACAGCTATTCGTCATAGACAACAGATAGAGGTGATATTTATTGATTTCTTTAAGGCATGTGACCACGTCCTGCACTCGTTACACATTCAAAAGTTTGAATCATTTGGCGTTAACTCGAAAATAGTATCTTAGATTGTTGCGTATCTCTCCAATGTCATCCATTATGTTTCTTTTAATAATGCTGAGTCTGACCACAACGGTGTGTTTTCTGGCGTTCCCCAGGAGTTCGCACCAGAACCAACACTCTTCTTCATCTACATCACTCACATTTATACTGCTATGGAACCAGGCATTACAATTAGGCTCTTTGCAAACGACTGTGTCATGTGCTATCCTACTAGCACAACAGAAGACCTAAACATGACAAAATCTTAGGGAATACTTGAAAATGGTGGGAAAAACACGCTCTGCAATTTAATACAGATAAAACCACGTGTATCATAATTACCCAAAGAAAGACACCAATTCAATTTAAGTACACCCTCTTTGGGGCAGACATTAAACACGTGAATACCGTAAAGTATTTGGTGGTCGCAATAACACAGTCTTTAAAATGGGTTGTTCATATTGATGAGTGGAGACCAGATTTTCGGCAAATGCCTATTTTGTTCCTTGCGCTCCTATCCCGCAACTCTTATGTATAAGCATGAATTAGAGGTTAAGCAGAAAACAGAGCTAAGAATCAGAGCATGAAGTAGAGAAAAGGCTTTTATGGTCTTTTATAGTGCCTCTAAATGGTTATTTCTGCCGTTTGTGCCGGAATGCCTATAAGTGTCTATATTTGCCTATATACAAAATCGGGGCCTATATGAACACTATTTAAAACAGCCTCAAGCTTAGCTTCCGAGTACAATTTGAGCCCGTGATTTGTGTTACCGGGTAACACATACTGTCTGGAGCTCTATGGGAATCAGTCTAGTTCAACCGAGAAAAAACCTGTAAGGAACATTGCAGCAGAGATGGTTAATGTTCTCCAGTTTTAATAATCGAATTACCAAGACGCATGCAGCCTAAGGTTTTACTCGGGACTATCGACGCTATATGGATTACTGGATGAAGGCGTTCTTGCTTAAAACTCTGGTGTCGCAGAAGCGACATAGTCATCAATCGACTATCTTCATTATGGCATTCATGATGACAATGACTAATAAATATATTTTTAATATTTATATAGTAAGATCTCGTTAATTCGACACTCGTTAATTAGAAAAAATCGGAGAATTTGGACGCGCTCTCTGGTCAATGGCACCAAACTCTCGCTAATTTCGCCATGTAATTGGCCGGAAACCGTTTTATTGGGACGATCTTCGGAGCGCTCCAAGAACGAAGCGCCGCAGATATGCGATGCAGAGCAGCGAAACCAGCGGTCGCGGACGGCCAGAACGGCTGATGGCTTTCAGACAGATGTGGCCGCCAGCCACAATCGCATTTCTAGAACGTAAAGAGTTATGGGCTTAGAGCACGCTTCGGCTTAAGACACGTGGTCTTGAGCCACGTTCACAGTGTGAACAAGGTCACAAAATGACAAAAACTGCGGCTTTTGCACTGCTCTTAAACAAAATAATTACTGGATTAATGTATTGCTCAATAAAATGATAGTGGTTTGATGAAAAAAAGGCATTTGTTAATTATTTTCTTGCTGGTTTCGATAATTTGGCAATCGGTTCATTCGGACAGTTTTTTCTGTCCCGTGTGATTCGAATTAACGATGATGATGAGGAGGAAACGTTTATTAAAGAGAGAAAATAATAAAAAACGAGCTTTTTCTTATATCAGATTCATTTAAAGGCAGTTGACGAAGTTGCACCTTGAATACTACAGTAAACCCAGTATTTGAACCTGCACTTACAAAATATTTCCAAGGCTCTCGTTGTTGCTTTATACGAAATTGGCTCAGTCTACAAAATTTTGGTATTTTTTTGTCGGTTAACTGTAATTGTAACGTGCTTTGTTAAATCAAGCGAATATTTCTTTCAAATAAAGTGTTGCGAAAGTCTTGGGATGTTTCGAAATTGGTTACATTGTCATTTTAAGGCTGCCTTGCGAATTAGTTGTCTCACTATTAGAAAACAATTCCAATAGTATTCGATTCGTATTTGATTCTAGAATTCACTATTCGCGCACGCCTCCTCGGCGTGCTACAGAATAAAAGGAAACGCTATGTTCTGTGAACCGTCTGGGAAAAAAGACAATGCCACGCCTATGTTCTCCTGCTGGCGCCTTGTGTGCCATCATATACAACATTTTTGGCTTTCTGTCGTAGAAGCAGGTCGCGCACGTCTTCGTTGTAAATTATTTTATTTTTATGTACAAATTTATTGTACCTATGTTTACGTTGTTGGATGCGTAAAGCGTTGCTTTACCTGCTTACTTTCGGCACCTAAAACGCGCATTTTTATTGCCTAAAAATTTGGCCTCTGTAAATAAAATTTCTGCACAAACGTTGAACCATCAAGGTTTTGAAGGCATAAACTGACTTGTACGTCTGCTCCAGTTAAACTAAAAGCGCACAAAATACTTATTGGATCCGTCCTACAATACGCCGCAGTAGTTTTGAACCCACATCAAAAGGACATGAGTGATGCATTAGAAAAAATACAAGATAGGGCTTTTCGTTTGTTTATTCAAAGTATGCCAGGCAGGAGACTGTTTCCGCGCAACGTTTCCAAGCACGTGTCGCAACTTTCGCTAGCCGACGACAGCTAGCTGGTCTGAAGTTTCTTTCCCTTGTTTCGCACAACTTAGTAAATATAAATAGGGATGCATATCTAAAGCCCCCAACCGTCACTCCAGCAGAACTAACAGATAGAAATGCAAACCCATACTTGTCACGTTGCAACACGTTTAGGTATTTTTTTTCTTCCCGCAGTTATAGAGATGTGGAATGACCTGCCGAATTACGTCATCAGTGCTCAATCACGTTCTTGATTCATTTGTGTTGCTGCTGGAATCTCATTTATCGGCATTGCAGTAGGTTCATTGGTATCGCTGCGCAAATACAAGTGACGACAGTGTATCAAGCATGCACTTGCACAAAGTTACACGTGTACAACAGTTTTCGTCTGAGTACCTTTCATTTTATTGTGTTCCTAGCGATGGATGGATGCATGCAAAACTTTATTGATAGTCCTGAGGTGCACGACTCAGCGCGCAGCAGGCCGCTCCCACGTTGCGAGAGTCAGACTAAGCCCGACCACCACATCGTGGGCCCTATAGACAGCCCATATTTGAGCCCCGACATCGGGGCCCTTGATAGCGAATAGCCACTTGTCTTCGTTGATTTGGTTCGTGCCTCGTGATGAGGGGCAACGCCAGAGCATGTGGTCTAGGCTAGCGAATTCGTTCCACTGCCTGCAGGAGCTATTAGGATAAGTTTCGGGATACATTTTATGTAATAAAGCCGGATGGGATACGTTTTTTATTCATACATTCTTATTTCTCCTGAAAATGTAGGCTAGTTTTTTCTCTCTCTTTTTTACACTCACTGAAATACTTACATGCATGGTTAATTTATTGCTTCTTTTTGTTGTTGTCCCTCGTATGGTTACTTTGTACAGCAGATTTCTTGTTTTTTTTTCGTGCCTAATATGAAGTCCTCCTTATTTCGTACGCCTTCTCCTGTATAGGCATGAAAAGATCCACTGCACTGAATTTATAAATAAATAAATAAATAAATAAATAAATAAATAAATAAATAAATAAATTAGCAAGCCCAGTGACGTCCGCAGGATAGTCCAACGCAGCTTGCCGCTTTCGCCACTGGGACCACGCAGACAACTTCGGTACATATGGACCAGCGTCCTCGCTCGCTCATTCCATCGTACGACCATGGCACAACGGCTGAACTGGCATTGGCCCGGCATGGCAGAGAGCTGCGTGAGCGAAAACTCAAGTGGTCAGCCAGATGGACATCGCTGGCGAGGCAGTGGTAGTCAACCTACAGCGGTCGGAGCAGCGGCGGCGTTGCCGAGTCACGTGGTATCGTTTCAATGTCAAGCAGCGGCACACGGCAATACTCGCTCAACTAGGCCAGTAAACCTCTGGCTTTAAAAGACAGGACGCTTAAACACACACATGAGAAACAATTCAAGAGACTGAGCAGTTACCTCTTTGACGTGGGTGATCCACGTCAAACGGTGCTTAGCTGCTAAACACCAATAGACAGTGCACAAGCTCTCTCATATCAATACCCAATAAACAATGAACTACTTCTGTGAAGACGCGCTCCACTTTCGTGTTCGTGTTCCACTTTCGCTCGACTAAGGCAAGACATTCGCCCATCGACATCATTGCCTTTCTGCGGTGCTTATTGTAGCTGTTGCATGATTGAAGGATGGGCGAATTGGTTTTGATTCATTGCTTGAAATCCTGTGTCTTCGTCCTGTATTTCTGGCCTTCTTTTTGCGACCGCCTTTCCTCGCATTTTCAAGCAATGAATGTTTTATTATCGCTGGATCACCTGGCACATCTAGTGTCATGTTGAGTGAGTGCACTTACGCCGTTAGAATGTCACTAAGGGGGCACCCTGCTACACGAGAAATCAAAGTACACTTGGGAAATGATGAAAATGGCGATAGGCACTTAAGTACCATAACACATTTGTTATTTCAGCGAATGTTTCTGAAATAATGATGTTAATTATGCGTTAGAGCTATAAGCAGCCCTTAAAATAAACTTTAGGTACAAACGAGGCGGCTGCGGCCATTGCACGGTGTACGCTGGGCATGCCCCTGGCGATCGGGGCTGAAACTACTCAAGAGCGAGAATAATAGACCAGTTTTTTAGATGTGAAGCATCTTATGGCGAAGCTTAATCCGGTGGTGGTGGTGGTGGTGGTGGTGGTGTGCCGCGTGCCCACCCTTACTGCGCATGCGCGAACAGTTAAAGAAAAAATAAAAATAAAAAACCTCCTCTCCCCCTCTCTCTCCTCTAGGCATCCCTCCCCACGGCAACCACACCCTCACTGCGCATGCGCCTCCCTTCCTCTCTCCCCTCTTACACTCCCCCCTCTCTCCATCCCTGCCCGCGGCGTCTAACTCCCCCCTGCGCATGCGCGTCCCCCCTCTCTCTCCTCTCCTACGCTCCCCCCCTCTCTCCTCTACGCATCCCTGCCCACGGCGTTCACACCTCCCCACTGCGCATGCGTGTCACCCCCCTCTCTCTCCTCCGCTTCCCCCTCTCTCGCCTCGCGATGCCGACGCAGGCAGCGTCTGCTAGCGAGTTTCTTGGTTGAAAAAACCGACTGCTCGCGCTGCACAACCGTTCACTGGCCATCCCGTATATATGGCAATGGATCTTGACCTCCAAGGTGGTGCCGGTGGAAGATTTCTCCTGTGCGTTGTTGAACAATAAAAATTCGCAGCGTGCGCGTTAACTAAAAGCGGAGTGCGGGTCTCTGTGTCCAGTCGGAGTCTTCTGTCTCTCATTGCCCATTAGCAGCGATTGGCATGTTCCAGTAGGAAAAACTGCCCCATCACTGCCTGCTTTGCGCCTCCCCATTTTTCTCTCCTGCGCAACGCTGCGATGAGCGTCAGCGTCAACGCCGCCGCCAGTGTAAGCGTTAGCGCCCGCTGCTTCACATCTACACATGGTTCCCTTTAGCGGGAGATGGTGTAATTTTTTTTGTTTTATATTATTTTCTAAAAAAAAATCATAATATTTCTACTAATGTAAACAACAGTTTCAAAAACTGATATGAGCTGGACTTCTGATGATACCGGAGCAATTGCTTCTGAGACTAGACACTCCATCGCAGGGAAGTGAGTTTAGCGAACGCACTCACCGGCAAGCGCACTTTACAGTGAGTGTGAGTAAGCGTTCGCGTGTAAAAGCACGCGAATGAAACTAGCGGTGAAGTGCGCTCTCTCAGAGTGCACTTAAGTCGGCCCCTGTGCTTAAGTGTCGCTGCTATCGCACTCCAAGCAGAAGGCGGCGGTGAAACACCGTAAGTGCATGTCGAACCCGCACTCTCCCGACAACGATAAGTCAAACGCTACCACGAAGCGAAAGGCAAAAAACCTAACGGTGTCTAGGGTGCCTTCTCGATGACAGCACGACCACCGCTCCTTCGCTGTCCTCGAGGCACCCTAACTACATCGTGGCCTAATCACTCCCTATCGGCACTCGTTAGTGTCATGGCGCCGTACTTCACTTCACTGCCCACAGATGGCGACACCACCTCGAAAACCGAGAGCACCGTGCGAGAAAACTTGTTTCGGTGGCACAATGAGTAAAGCGTCTCGCACCTGTTTTCGCGGACCGTGAAGTCGTTGGTTCGATTTCCAATGATGGTACTTTTTTGTTCTGGTTTTTTCTTTGTCATCCGATAGTGTACATTTTACTAACGTCATACGCGTGACGAATACACGTAAGTGAAGTGTTCATGTACGCCGGCATAAAATACTTTCGTGTTAACAAATTCGACATGGGCGGCTACTCTCTGACAGCTTCACAAGTATTTGATTCCAGCAATGAATGGGATCTACCAAACTTTCTTGTGTGTTGTACGTGTGTGAGGGAGTGTATGTCCGTGCCGACCTATAACATATCCTATTACGTTGCGTGCCATGCACACATGACACTTATTATTGACATTAATATGCAGCCCAAGAATACAACTGTGATGAGGCTTGCTGCATTTGAAAAGCGCAGACTGTACGTCACACCATCACCTGAGGAAGCGCCAGAATCATTGTCACTTGACCACTTATAAAGAACATCTGAAGTGTCACGCTTTATATTCAGCTGGTGTTCTTTCCACAACTTAGACATCAATACTGCTCTTTTAGTTATCTCGCATGTGTTTACTTTTGTTATTTCTTCCACCTTTTGTAGCAGTTGTCGGAGCATTTCGAGAACTCGACCCTAGAATTTGCTTTAAGTTCCAGTTGTTCGTCCTCTTTTCTAGCAAAATTTTCATCGATCAGCTCGAACATTGGCCATATGCCTCGCTCAGGTTGTTTGAATGTCAAGCCAGTACATTCGCCGACACATAGCTGAATGTCGTAGGACTCGCGTCTGGAAGGAATAATGTACCTTGTGGGTCAATGAAAAAAAATTGATGCCGTGGCTCAATGTATTCTTTGCACAGATTATTGAGAAATGGCTGTGCTTGCTAACATTTTTCTAGCGTCGGAATTGCTCTGTGCAATCGCGTTGTTACATGTGCAAGGTGAAATGCAAGAACATTGAGCTTGCAGTAGTGACGGTCTGTGTCACAGGCCCTGGTTTTGTAAACAAAGATCACTTCGCGTTCTGGAACTGAAGCGCCAGCGGTGCAACGCGCAAAATACCTTGTCTCGCGATAACAGCGTGATAAAAAGCTGGAGTCTTCCATAGCGCCACTTTTTTCTTACTATGCCTCCGTATTGCACTTTCGCACTGTTTTTGCGCTCTTTTCATGTCCATGGTTTTCGATGACTCCTTCCATGTGGTGTATGAATGAATGGACATGCACAAGGACGATGCTATAAGCGAAGTAGCCCTCTATGAAGTATTACAGCGAAACATACTACACAGCCACTGTAGGCCAATATTCGCCGTCATCATCGCTCTTATGTTCCATTGAAAGTGCAATTGCGACCAGGCAGTGCCACCGTTTTCTTGCGTCGGCACTCCGCCATCAAGCGCGCGCGCGTGTGTCTTGGTGAACAGAAATACACGGTGGCTTCATGCCCAGAGTGTTTCCTTGAGCCCAGTGGCTGAAAAAAAGTACCTGTATAAAGAGTTACGATGGCTTCCAATTAGTGGCACATGAAGCAATATTTCTCTCTGTGATATTAAGCACAAAATGATTGTTTTCTTCATCAACTCTCCTCGCAAAAAAATATTGCTGAGAAAATATGAATCATGAGGGCATGGCTTACTAAGACGATGAATGCGGAAATTTGTAGTATTAAAGAATTGCTTCAATAGCATACATCCGGGAAAAAAAGCCATCATCACCATCAGCTTGACTACGCCCTCTGAAGGGCAAAGGCCTCTCCCATGCTCCGCCAGTCAACACGGTTCTGTGCTTGGTGCTGCCACTTTGTACCCGCAAACTTAATCTCATCTGCCCAACTAACTTTTTGTCTCCACCTCACGCGTTGGCCTTCGCTTGGAATCCAGTCAGTTATCCTTAATGACAAGGGGTTATCCTGTCTACGCGCTACGTGCGCAGCCCATCTTCATTTCTTCATGATTTCAACTATGACACTCTTAGCCTTATCACACCCTCGTACTTGCGTTATTTTATGTGTGCGTACTTGCGTTCTTTTGTGCGCTGCTTCTTCAAAAATCAAGCTTCACCAACTAGCCCTCAGTACTTATTAAACCTTAACACCCGTTTTTACCCTGACTCACTCTGCTCTTTTCGTGTCCCAAACCTATCATTCTCTTTTTCATTGCTCTCAGCGTCGTCCTGAATTTAAGTTGAGCCCTCTATGTAAGCCACCAGGTTTCTGCTCCGTAGGTGAGTACCGGTAAGATGTAGCTGTTATATATCTTCCTCTGGGGGGGATAGTGATAAACTATCATTCATGATTTGAGAATTCCTGCCTTATGTGCTCCGCCTCATCCTTATTCTTCTAGTTGTTAAATGCGAAGCATTTATGAGCGAACTTCGGCGACATTGAGCGTATCTATCTATCTATCTATCTATCTATCTATCTATCTATCTATCTATCTATCTATCTATCTATCTATCTATCTGTGTCTCTCTCTATCTATCTATCTATCTATCTATCTATCTATATATCTATCTATCTATCTATCTATCTATCTATCTATCTATCTATCTATCTAGCCGCCTACGACATTGTCGTCTCATGGCCGTTTGGTTAATGAGATGTATATCAAATTGGCATGAAATAACGCCACTGTATGACAAAAATAAATGACACCCCATGTCATCAAAATCATGAGATGCGTCTCACAAACGGTATGATTTACTTCCCCACACTATTGGCGCTCCTGTAGCTGTTTCGTTAACTTAGTAAGTACCAAAAATTGAATGTCATCACAAGAGTGCACGCCGAACACATCTGACAAGATTTAAAGTGCAAGTGATGACACGCATATCATGTGAGGCATGACTGAGGTGAGTGATGCGGAGATAAATGACACGTGGTAACATGGAAATCATTAGATGCATGCCATGTACTGCATGACTTAAATGCCACGCTTATTATGAGCTCGCGGTTGTTGCGACCGCTTGGTATACTTAAATATTGGTGTTGTGTGACGTGACCGTATAACCAACATATATGACAAGTGGTAACATGAAAATGATGATTGCATGTCATGGATAACATGATTTGCATGCCACGCTCATGGTGAGCTCACGGGTGCTGCGCTTACTTGATGTACACATCAATTAGTGTTGCGCGACCTGAGTGTACGACGATGATTCATGAGAGGTGTGAATAATAAAATAATAATTGCATGCCATGCATAGCATGATTTACATACCACGCTCACGGTGAGGTCGCGGTCGTTCCGCTCATTTGATATGCACCAAAATTTGTGGTCTGTGACGTGACTGTAGGACGAACATATCTGAAAGGTGGAAACATGAACATAATGATATGTATGTCATGAATGTCATGACACTCTTTAGTGAGCTTTTGGCCATTTCGCGCGATTGATACACACCAAAATAGACCTCTCCCTGTTTGCAAACAGTGTGACGTCACTGCGAGCACCCCGCCCCCTATCTTCTCCCTCGGAGCAGGTGCTGGTTGGCAAGAAAGTCCCGCCGGCGGGATCTTTTTGCATAGCAGCGCTGCGTGTGTATGCATTCCTTCTACTGAAGTTTCTGCGAATTGGTATTTTCTAAATTCACAGCTTGTGGTGGTTTGCTCGTCGTAGATGGGAGCCATAAAAAAATCTTATCCTCTTCGAAAGCGAAGGTTCTGCATGTTCACGGTGACTGGCGCTTTGTAAAATATTTGCATGATATGGATGTGTACGTACTCAATTAACGTCGCGACATGTTCACTGCATTTTCAAACGAGGTGCAACATTGACGGCAGCATGGTTTTGAGCTGCTGTCCGCGAGGTCACTGATGAGATTCTCACTGCACAAAATTCTGATCGGAGATGAATGAAAAAAAAAAACGAAAAAAAAAAGATACAAACACTTTTTGCCGTGCGTTAGGCTGAGGTTAAAAAAAACCTCGTGAAAATTAAAGCGAAGCTCTCCCCTACGCCGTTCCTCAAAACCCACTAAAAATTTATGTGATTTTAAACCTGATAACTTAATTATATACATAATCTCTTGCGCAGTTACCTCGCTGCATCTGATGCCTACAACGTGTTTGCATACTTACTTTGCTCCTTTAGACCCGGTACACAAACTTGTAATGCGCATTGTCACTTCATAAAGATCCAGCCGTAAAGGTACCAAGTATATGAGAAACCAGAATCTCCACTGTTCTCATCAAGACGTATGAGGTCTCCAATAATACGAGTTATACCTTTACTGGGTTTGCGTATTCGCCATGGCGAAGAGTATATGCCACTTCGGCAGTGCTAAAACACGCTATAGCTCATGCGTAGTCGTACCTTTCAGTCCGAGATCATGCACTTTTTTTTTTTTCTGCACGTAGCGAAAACGCTGAGATGTACGCACTCGCAGATGGTCGCGTGAAATGCATTTTTACCTTGACTAAAATGTCGAATCGTGATGTTCCGTCGACAACCGGTTACTGAGACCGCCCCACGAGCGCCAATGCTTTCACAAACAAAATGCATCGTTATTCACACAGCACACAACACACACAAAATATTCTGTTTCACCGTCCGTAAAGGTGAACCAATATTGTCGATGCCTTTCAACGCACACTACACGCCGCAATAAACGCTGCACATTTTCGAAGACGATGCCGCTGTTCCTCGCACAGGCCGCCACTTGTGTTCACTCCTTGATGATAAACAGCCAGCCAGCGTGGCAAGTTTTCCGTCATGCAGTTTACCACACATATAGATGTTCTCTGACACATACCACAGCTAACCTCGCCACAATAAGATGAAGTTTAAGCTTAAAACAAAAAGAAAAGCGTGCCCCAAACACCGCGCGACTGCACCACATTGAGCCATCAGCGGGGGTGTTTTGCCAACCACTGCCTTGCACGTGCCGGTGACGTCACGCTGTGACGTACCCCGGTAGAGGTCTATTGGTGTTGCGCAATGGGACTGTATGACGAACATATCTGACAGGTGGCAATAAGAAAATAATCACTAGGATGTCATTCATAGCATGATTTACATGCCACGCTCATGCTAAACTGGAGGTCGTTTCGCTTGCTTGATGTACACCCAAATTGGTGTTGTGTTAGGTAAATATACGACGAAGATATATGGCAGGTGGTAAAACGAAAGCAATGGCACGCATGTCATGACACGCTCATGGTTCGCTCGCTGCCGTTTCAATCACTTGATGTACAGTAAAATTGGCAAAGTGTGACGTGACTCTATGAAGAAAATATATGACAGGTGGTAACATGAAAATAATGAATTGCACGCCATACATGGCAGGATTTACATGCCACGCTCATGGTGAGCTCGTAGTTGTTTCGCTCGCTTGATATACACCAAAACTGGTACTGCATGACGCGACTGTATGGTAAATATACATGACAGATGGTAACATAAAAATTGAAATGAGCGTCATCCGTGGCATATATACATGCCACGCTCTTGCTGAACTCGCGGTCGCTTTGCTGGCTTGATATATACCAAAATTGGCGTTGGGTGACGTCACTGTATGTCGAGCATATATGAGAGGTGGTAATATGAAAAGAATGATTTGCATGTTATACATCACATGATTTACATGCCGCGCTCACGGTGCGCTCGCGGCCGTTTCGCAAGATGGATATACACAAAAATTGATATTGCGACACGACTTAGTGAGGTGCATATATGATAGGTGGTAATGTGAAAATATTTATGTACATGCCATGTACGCCGTGACTTCCATGCATGCCGCTCTTTGATGGTTGCTTCGCATTACATCGATTCCCCGGGTCCGTAGGATCTGCCGTTTTTTTTCACTCTCATGGTTCCTTTCCGCGGTGACTACCTGTCCTAAGTAGACGTATTCCCTGACTACTTCCGCTATGTCGCAACCTATCGCAAAGCGCTGTTCTTTCCCTAGACTGTTGCAGATTACTTTAGTTTTCGGCATATTAATTTTAAGACTTACTCTTCTGATTTCCTTGTCCAATTCAGTGATGATGATTTGTAATTCGGCCCCCTGAGCTACTCATCAATGCAAAGTCATCAGCGAATCGCAGGTTACTGAGGTACTCTGTATTAACTCTTATCCCTAACACTTCCTAATCGTGGGCGCTTCCTTACGCGCTTCTTTACTGGGATTCTGCCACACTCTTTATGGAGCACTGTGGTGGCTGTGGATCTCCTGTAGATTTCTTCCAGTATGTTTACATATTGTTCGTCCACGCCCTGATTCCGCAGTGCCTGCATGACTACAAATATCTCGACTGAATCAAATGCCGTCTAGTAATCTATGAAGGCTATATAAAAGGATTAGTTGTATTCTGCGCATTTCTGTATCACCGAATGGATAGTATGATTATGATCTATTTTTGAGAAGCCTGTACGAGACGTGCTTGATCCCTTGGTTGATTGAACTATGCTCGTAACTTCCCTCTGGCATTTCTAGAACCGATGCCCCGCTGCGTGGTCTCTAGCCTACTTCTTGTCTACCTTGGCATTAAAGTCACCCGTCAGTACAGTAAACTGTGTCTTTACCATACTCATTGCGGATTCTTCGTCTTCGTAGAAGCGTTCAACTGAATGGTCATTATGGCTGGATGTAAGCGCGTTGGCCTGTACCACCTTCACCTTGTACCTCTTGTTAAGTTTAATTATCATACTTGCCGCACTCTAACAAATGCTACAGTATTCGTTTATGTTGCCAGCTATATCTTTATGCATAAGGACCCCCAGTTATCTTCTGTCAACAAAGTCACAATAGCCCGTTCTTCAAGGAAAAATGTATTTCGGCATATAGACATCTTTTTTTTTAATTTACCATCTATTTTTACCCGAAAAATGGCGAGTGTTTATGTGAAAGGGTTCAGTACACTCGCCTGCACCGGGGTGCGTGGTACACCCGTCGTACTCTGTTTCATTATCTTAGTGGTTACTTGCTGGTGTTGGCAAGATCACAAAGAAAAGCGTGTTTTGTGCTTTTTGGTGAACGAGAAGTTCGCTGCATTTTGGGGACAGTTAATTTTACCTGGTGGTCGCTTATCATGTCGCCGTCTACCGTCTAATTATGCGCTGCTCCGTTATTAACTTATCTTTACGGGGGTGAGTTACTTCGTGTAGGCTTGCGTATAGGGAGCGTGGCAGTGAAACTTCGCCCCACCACCCCAAATATGGAGCTCTCTTGAAGCCTAAATCAATTAGGCTAGCGAATTAGAGGAAAAATATACTCAAAAACTCGTGGAGCTCGAACATTAATTTACCATAAAAAATTCTCTTTTTCGTACTACAAGCTGTACCACATCATGCACTCTGTCAGAAAAATTCTGTACAGGAAAATGTGTATGTAACAACATTTTCACGGCCTCTTATTAAACTGTGCGTAATAGGAAAATTTAATTTCAATGTAAGGATCTCATGTTCATTCTTAAATTATGCGAGTTCAAAGTGCGTTCGCTTCATTGAGCGGCTGATTTCATTAAAACCAAGACATGGCTTGCCACACCATCCTACGATGGATAACCGCTGCTTGTATGATTTGCTTTTCGGCAGTGAAGACCCGCTGTTGGTATGGATTATTATCTGTTCTCTTGATGAACTCAGACTTGAACAAGTCCTTGTGCATGCGTTTAAGGTTCTTAAACATTTTGAGACGCCAGCGTGCGACTAAGACCTTACTGCGGTGGAAAGTGCCCGTGTCAATAATCGCACTTGTCGAAAACGCTACGTCCATTGATAGGTTACAACTTCCAATCCAAAGTGCAGGTAAGACTGATGAGTCTCAGTGCTATTATAAGTTACTACCTAAATGTTACATGGTTTTTCGTAGTGTAGTAGTCATTAAAATTACACGCTACTGTCCATGTATACCGCTATGACCGCGGAAATGAATGGAATAGAATAAATAAGTTGTTTTTAGCGAACATGTAACCTATATATGATAAGGTGCTTCTCGTTATATGCTATACCGTAAATGTTAGCGTTTTTGGAGTCTAGGTACGGAGAAACAGCAATTCTCTAAAGCTCGCTGGTGCTAAATGCAGCTGCTAGCTTTTATATATTTGGCGATGTTATCCTGGATGAAGAAACACTGTATGCCATCATGCCTACTGAAGGATGATGTGAAAAAATCACGCTGCGTCTCATTAATTACTATCGCACATGACCATTGCAAATGCATGCACGCATAACCGCTAGAAACCAAATTTTTAATCCGTGTGGTGCTCGATACCAGGGTATTTCAGGTGACTGCGTAGATATTACTTCAATTGATTATTAACAAATGAAGTGTCTATAAAAACCGGACCATTAAAAATAATCCCCTTGTCTCAGAGCTTATCGCCAGGAAATGGTAACGATGACGTCACAGTTTATTGCGTTAACATTAAGGACATATTTGGATAATTATTTCAGTTGCAAGGCGCGCGTGCAGTGATATTCATGTGGGCGGTCAGTTCTCTTATAACTGCTATGTTTACTTGCCAAAAATATATTTTTTTTCTTTCTGGGCTCTAGGTTCGTGACGTGCGCTTTTACAACATGGTTAGTGGCACATTAAACTTCACGTCCTCTCGCATTAGGCATGCTGGAAAAATTGTGTGAGCAGTTATTATTACACAAACAAGTAACCTCACATATAGACTTTCGGGTTTCATGAAAGTGAGTCACAGCTCTAGTGGTAACGACCGGCGAAAAATTATTCATATAATACGAAATTTTTGTGAGCATATCTTAAGAAAAAAGAAACAATAATTCGACTATTAGAAGGGAGATCGCGTAGTAAGTCTTTATTATGCATTTATCACAAAACCACAACAAAAATGGGAGATAAATTAGAGTTCCGAATTTCGTGATCCTATACATTACCAGAAAATACGAAGTTTTCGCGTGCAGTTGAAGCGCAGTTTTTATAGCTAATAAAGAAAACGTTGTCGGTAGATTGATCTCTGCACGTGCACTATGTTAGCCAATGTGTTCAATTGAAGATATTTTATGATTCCGTTCCTCAAGACACCGTATTGTTTGGCTGAATTACCGTTTGGCAAAGCGTACACAAAACACATTTAGCTCATATGTCGACGATGGTGTCAAATATTATTGCTGGAAACTGGACTATTGGTTAGCAAGTAGAAGAAAAAGTGTTGCATATTAACGGAATAGTATGTGCGAATAATATCGTTTTTCATACCAACACAGTGCCGGCGCGTTAATTTGGATTTCGCGGGGACAGAAAAAATTCTGAATTAACCATATGTCAAAATATCGATATTGTCAAGAAAACAATACACAACTGTCCATTACACCGGTGCACTTCGATAACTGTTCACCCATCTCTTTCTTAATCTTCTCTATCCTTTCCTTTCTATTTTCCCCCTTTCCCCCCACTCCACGTGTAGGGTAGCCAACCGAGCCAAAGCTTGGTTAACCTCCCTGCCTTTCCTCTTCGTTTCTCTCTCTCTCTCTGCATTATTACAGAAATTTTGTTCTTGTTTTGCATATACGGAATGTAAAAGGAACAGTTGTAGTCATACCGTGACTTCGTTTAATATAAGACTATGGCGTAGGACTCCGCCCCCCTCCCTTATGACGAAACCGCCATCGTCAATATCACCCCGGGCTCGTGACGATATATTTTTCGACTGTAAAATGGCCCGTGACTCATAGTTCGTCCAACGCGATACAGAATGTGCGTTTTCGGCCAGCAGGCGGACCGTGGCTGAAAGCTATTGATCTTCGACAGCTATTGTTGAAGCTTTTAAACAGTTTTGGTATACTTTTCCCCACTGTAATGTCTTTGGCGCTTCGGGTAATGAAATAAAAAATAGAGCAGCAGCGACAGAGGGATAATTCACTTCAAGGCAGGATGTCGGCCTGAGCTAAAGAAACAGTGCTTCAAAGCTGCAGTTGGAATATTTATAAATAGGAACACTGCAGAGAGACCGATTACATTCTGCTGGTTAATCGATTACATTCTGCTTAACAAATGGATTGAAGCACAACGCTGTAGAAAGACTGCTGCCAACAGCTCTGTCCCGCTCATTTGCAATGCAAGTCTTTCAGGAGTGATGAGTCATTGCGCTCGTGATATCGCCGCTCGTACAATATTTTTAATCATGTCATTCGGCCAAATATTTTTATGGCATACGCTTGGTAAAGCATTTTTAGGTTTTTAGACAGGGAGGCTGCGTGGGCATGACTCCCAAATTTTATTTATATAATGTCATTCATTTTCGAAGTCTCTTTTTTGAGGTATTTTTCGTCCCACAGAGAACATTGCAATCTACGTACCAAAGTCCATTGGTGTAGCTGAACAGTCTACGTGATTTTATCCCTAGAGGAGATTCTGTTACAGCAGATTTGGTGGAATAAAGAGAATGAACCGAGGAACCTTTTTTTTTCTTATATACGTGACTATATGGTGACAGCATATAATGAATCCAAGGAAGTTAATACAAGGAAGTTATGGGGAGTTATTCGTAGCATTATTGAAGAGGGGTTACTATCAGAATATAGAAAAATGTGTTAGAATGCAGAATTAAACAACTCTCCACCGCTTAAAAGGAAACCACCGTCAATCGCTGTCCGTGTGCCATGCCCTATTAACTGAGCTCAGGCGGCTGCCACGCTTCGGTCATCTGGAGGGGGGCTCTCCTGACTTCTTCAATTGTACAAGCACCTCCTATATTTTTATTTTTTCAGTGCCTTAGCGAACGCTCTCTTGAGGCCGTCAAGCGCGAGCTCCGGCGCCCCTCGTCACTGCTGCGTAGCGGCGCTGCGAGAGTAGACTACAGGAAGCTAGCGCTCAACGGTCGCGCGTATTATGAAGCTCACAAATTCGTCCTTGAAGTCGAGTTTAATGGTATTCGTGCTTCTCGCAGGCTTCCGCAGGTACGTATTCTACATGCACTCTCTCTGGCCGTGCTGCCGGTGCTAAATTGCACTCGAATTTAGCTTTCACGTTTTACTTTTTATTTCAGGGTTTCGCAACCAAGTGCTCCGCATGCCTCCGTATATCCTATTGCTGTGTACCACTGTGCAAATCGAACGGAAAGAAAAACGCTAGTGGGCTGTCGTTCCATGAAATACCAGCTGCCGGTGGTGTACGGCAAAGGTCGCTTACCGTACAATTAGGCGGCATAATTGGGCGCCTCATACAACTGCGAACTACACTAAAGTATGTAGCCGCTATTTTCGAACAGATGACTTTGTCGAAGCAAAAAAAATGGCGGCGCAAGAAAGATGCAGTATCGTAACTTTTTGTAGACGAGCCTTCACATTTGCGGTCCATGGTAGTAACTGAACGAACATGACAAGTATCACTGAACGTGACCACGCGGTGACCGAACTGCCAACATGTACCAGTAGCAACTCAGCCTCGCGAACGCCGCCATGTGCGACGCTAACATCAGGTCCTGAAGCCGAAGAATCAGAGCTCATGGACACTGCGTGCACTACCTCCGAAGAAACAATCATCCCACATTGTCACAGTAAATGCGTGCACAAGGCTGAGCAGGCTGCCTGATCCGACAAAAGTGTCCAGGTCGAAAGCCGTTCAGCCTCTGCTTTGCTCGCTGCACAAAAAAAAACCAAATGAAAGAGAAAAGAGCGAAAAGTATCCGCGTGGTACCTCAGCTCTTTGTTCTTTCCGTGCGCTACAGGTGCTAAGAAAGATACCTGAGGAGGGAAATACTGAGACAACAGCAGACCGTTTACAACTGCAAAGAGAAGTTCAAAAAGCTGCAGGAGGATTCTATGACTGCTGAAATTTCCTATATTAGAAAAAGAGCAGCAAAGAAAGTAGGTTCAACTTCATTTCTCGAGGGCCAAATTACCAATCGCGAGGAAAAAGGCGTACTTGGTCTGAAGAAACAACTCTGTGTTGTGTTGTGCAATGGCATTTACCAAAGAATGAACATATTCGAGGGGCGGTATTCGTGAAGCTATCAGAGCGGAGGACGCACACCAACTATGTCTGAAAAACAAGAGACCGGCTTAAGCAAGTTGGTGGAAGCTAGGTTAACATCCGAAGAGGACACCTTTGACAAACCCCAATCGAAGGCCTGCTCACTCATAGTTAACACGATGATGGTGTAGGAGAAGCTGCAATACAACAAATAATGCGACTGCTTTGTTGGACAAACGGACATTGGGTTCAGAGAGCAAAACACCGACCTCATTTTCACCAATTCGCGGCTGTGCTTTGTCACGAGTCGACAGTCATTACCTTAATTACCTTTAATTAAACGTAACTACGTTTATTTACTTAGTAGGGCACTTTAGCATGCCTTAATAAAGATTCTGTGTGAGGCGCGTATTTTGGTCTGGTTAGGTACCCTAACTACTTCAATTAGATTGTTGACTCTTAAAATACGCATAGCTGCTCGCTGCCTAATTCACTTTTACATGCTATGTTGAACGTTAGTGGTGCAGTAGGCCCCATGTCTGATTGATGCTGCCTCAAGTGTCGTTCACAACGGGCAGCCAGATGGTCACATTCCACAACTAATGACCCAGCTCGGCCTTTCGCTTCAGTCCCGCCTACAACCGTCGCTGGTTGAAAGCGTAGCTCACGTTTTAGGGGCGAATATCCTTAGCGCCTAGCCTTGGTGGCGTCCGTCACGCTACACAAAACCGAAAGCGACACTGAACACCTGCACAACGAAAAATGAAAACATCTGTGTAAAAAAACGACTTTATGTGTACATCAATCAAGTATATGACAGCGCAATAAAAGGATGTTAACCAGAACAAAATAAAATACCACAAGGCCGTACAAACACCGAAATTGAAGCACACATCAACAAAGCATAACTCTGTACAAAAAAGTTAACAATAACAAAATAAAACACTGTTAACCACAACAAAATAAAAGGCCACAATACCATAAAAACACCAACATTTAGTAGCACTGAGAGGCGGGCGAGTTG
Source organism: Rhipicephalus appendiculatus (assembly GCA_030522465.1). Classification (NCBI taxonomy): domain Eukaryota; kingdom Metazoa; phylum Arthropoda; class Arachnida; order Ixodida; family Ixodidae; genus Rhipicephalus; species Rhipicephalus appendiculatus. The sequence goes on from JALIZH010020100.1 coordinate 82,201, forward strand.
GAACTTATCCATCGTTGGGTAGCGCACAAATTGACACAAGACAAAGCGAAGAAGAGGACAGGACAGGCGCTGGTCTAACAACTGAAATTTTTATTTACATTCCATTTCACATAGACTAAAGAAACTCGCGGGGCAGTATGGGGTTGATGTTGTTTTTTTCGGGTGGAAATAAATTGGGCAGCTTGTGTGGCAAGATTGATAGACGCGCTAAGGGGGATGCTAGGGCAGTCGATAACGCTTGCGCAGTCAAGCACGTTAAGAAGTACACCGCGTGTTCTTCCGGGGTGGTATATAGAATTCCTTGCACGTGCGGCAGTGTCTACATCGTACAGACTGCCAGATGTGTCAATATCAGGCTGCGCGAGCATGACAATTCTTTGAAGGGTGGGGTCTCATCTCGCCTCGCCAGCCATTGCCGTGATTGCGGTTGCACGCCTTCGTTTGCGCAAACCTCAATCATTAATCGCCATCATAATCAACGCGCAGGTGAAATAACTGAGGCATACCACATGGCGAAGTGTGATAGCCATTGCATTAGTCAGCCATCTATTTCATTATCGGAACAAGAAATCCGTTTCATTGATCGACTGTAATCTGGTGTGGTGCAGGGTTTTTGTTTATTTTTTTTTTCTGCATATATATATATATATGTGTGTATTTTTTCAAATAAAAATTTCAGTTCTTAGACCAGCGCCTGTCCTGTCCTCTTCTTCGCTTTGGCTTGTGTCAATTGTGCGCTACCCAACGGTGGACCAACATTTAAACACCCATCAATCAAAGCATATAAAGAAAGGTTGAACAATAGACTAATCTCAATCATAATTGTGACACAACAATATAAAACACCTAGAAGCACAAACCCTTTATACTAGTCAGCCATTTCAACGTTGACATTATGGGCCTTAGGACCAAACTTTAGCGACCACGCTCACTGTCCGTTGTCATGGTGGTTAGGAAACCGTTGCTATAGTCGAAACATATGTGTGAATCGATTCACGGCTGCGGAACGATCCCCGTGCTTCGCCCACTCGTCCTCATTCACTTCATGGATATGCATAGATTTTTTTCTTAGGTTGTAACCGAGCTGGTCTAGCATGGCATAGCAGTTCAACCATGAAGTTAGCGTTGCCCAGTATCAGCTGGCCACCTCACCTTATCTGAACGAGTGGTTGAGGAACACACGTCAAACCAGCGTCGGCGACAAAGACTACGGTACATCTTCAATTCGCTCAACATGCCCGAGAGATTCCTAAGAACTAGACCCACGGGAAAAACAGCGCTGCATGCTATCCGTTGCCAAAACGACTCGCCAGCACTGAGGGACTGGTTCACTTCTTGGATCCGGGCACTTATCAACGTTTCACGGTTACCCGTATGCCAGCTTTTGCTTACTTCTGAACTCTTAAATGCGACGCAATTTCTTAGAGAACTCCGGCGACTTTAGGCGTATCTATCTATCTATCTATCTATCTATCTATCTATCTATCTATCTATCTATCTATCTATCTATCTATCTATCTATCTAGCCTAGGGCACTGCACGGGCCCGGGCCGGCCCGAAGCCCGGGCCCGGCCCGGCCCGCGGGCCGGGTCGGGCCGGGTAAGTAATTGTTAGATCGGGCCCGGGCCTGGGTCAGGCCCGTATCAGGCCCGACTCTCATACACTGTCGGCAATGGCGCGTAATGCTGTTTGGCTTTGTTGTTTTTGGGCATTTAGCGTCCCGAACCTATTCAGGCTATCTGAGACGCTGCAGTGAAAGGCTCCGGGTAATTTAGACCACCTGAAGTGCATTAGCGTGCACTGAAATCGCACAATACAAGACGTCGCGCATTTTGCCTCCGTCGGTATGTTACATATAATTTCTGGATATTGTCTCATATATGTTCCCGCCATTATATTGAGTGAAATACGTACTTGGGTACCGTGTATCAAAAGAAATGGTATAGCTGAGCAGCACTGCGGCAAGAGTGAAGCAACGGTGCACTGCCCAGATTAGTGCATATAAGATGTGCCCATCGGTATCATGGGAAACATTTCGAGTATGCAGCTACGCTCGCATGCCCGCCGCGCCTGCTTCCGCCTTCGTGACTCTGTAGACTGGTCAACGCGACTACGAAGATACGCATGTTCGGTCGAACACAAAACTACGAGACACGCAACCAACGCAACGAATTCTAAAAGACCGAGGATAGACAGAGAGGAGGCGTAGGCGCCGCGCCACCATGGCGCCCGTCTCCGTTGGGCGAGCCACGGCGCCGCAGCGGCGCCGAACGCCGAACGCGTGATATGTACAGTACGGCGCACACGGCAGCGTCTTCATCACGGAAGCCAATCGACGCACGCTTCACGAGAGTCACGTGATTCCTGCAGAAATATCAACTCACTCTCTCTCTGGCTCGACATTTGAAAAGGGGCCAAGTGGATAACCAGAGTCACGGTGACGAGTGTAGTTCTGCAATTCTGTAAATGAACTGCTCGTTACATTAAGAAAACCTCAGCGTCACCGAGCGTTATTGACGTCGATTACACTGTTCATCGGCACCACCGGCTCTTCAACTGGGCTTGATTTCATAGCCTCATGAGTTGCTAGGGCTACTTCATCAGTCGATCACATAACTGGAATTGACTCTGAGGTAAGTTAGCAGTTTTTAAGCTTTCTTCGCTCTACTACAGTCACAAAAGCTTTACTATCACAGATGTACAGTGCGAAAGGAAAGTCCAGGACACTCATTTTAAGTTTGTAGAAAGAATGTCGTCGTGTTTCGTCAGGTCACTAATTTCCTCATTTCGGTTTAATACGTCCGACTGAATTGCTGTGAATGGGTATTGGTTTCGCGCCTTGTACACTTTTTTTTTTCTTTTTGCATTTTTACTTTCTTTACCAGCTGTCTTACCGAGCGCCTCTTTTGTAAGACGCTGTGCTAAGGTGCCATACGTTACCACGCGCGCTTTCGTATTAATCTTGCGCTTTGTAGTGACTTTTCTGTTGCAACACACAAATACAGTTAAAACTCGACTGAACGAATTTGAGGGGAGCCGCGAATTATTTCGTTAAATCGAAAACTTCGTTAAACCAAAGACGGCATTTCGCGGTTACTTAATTCGGTACATTCGATTATATGGTGTAGCGGCATCCGGAAAGCTACCATGGCATCATATTTGCGTAGCGTAAAGGGAAGCGAAAAATCAAATAGCGGCCTTAGGAAACGACCGCCACCTCCAGGGTGTATGAAGCAATAAAAATTGTTAGCTTAAAATAAAATTGCCTCTTTCAATAAAGTTGCTTCTCTCTCTGTTACCTCAACAATAAGGGCCACAGGTGACAACATATTTATTTCCCAGCAAAGAAGTCGGTGATCTTGGCTTGCTTGCGTTTTGTTAGCAATGGCCACGCAGTTTAAATTGGACAAAGGTGTTCCGCGATGTTGCCGTTTGCTCGCAATCAATAACTTTTGGGGCGTTATCTAAAAATAGACAAAGAGTGATCAATTCTCTATCTCATTTTCCGAAAAAAAAAAAGGTTTGTTAAATCGGGACGGATCTCGAAATTTGTTTCGTTATATCGAGTTAGTCAAAGTACGGGACCCTACGGGTGTCTGAGGGGGGAATCGAGGTATCTTTGTTATAGATCAAGAATATTTTACTAAGGCCGCGCTAGAAGGCATCCCGCGCCTACACGCACACGCACCTAGGCATTCGTATGTGTTCTCGTAAGTGCGACTTGCTCTCGAGCTGCACGTTTCAGGTTTGTTAAGCTATAGTTTATGCGGCTCTTTCTCCACCATCCTCTTATATATATTTGGGAGAAATAAAAGTTCGTTTCATTGACTGATGGATTTATTCGTTTTAATTTTATGTAAGGAAATTAAGAAAAATATTCAGTTGGCCCTGCTACAGATTTTTAGGTAACCGTAATATGACCTTACTATTGGACTCCCCTGCGTCACGATTTGTTTTCGGACACGTCGAGTTTAAGGAGAGTGACAAGTTATGCAAGAAAGGTGTACTTTCTTCCTCCTTTAGTCGGAACAAGCGACCCAGCCTGGCGAACCCTCCCAGGAGTAGTTAGAGCACGTTTTTTTCTCTCTCTCGTTGCATTGCGCAATAAACCAACTTTGCAGGATATGTTCTGCTCTATTTACTCAATAGTCCCAGCTTGTCAGCAATTAATGTAAGCTCGACTATAAATATCCGCTGTTTTTTCCACTTTATGTGGGTGCTGTACGTTGTAGTCGTTCTTTGAAATGCAGTAATAACATTGCATGGTTAGCGCTGCGTGCATGGACAGCCAGCTGTGCCTCCTCATATATCCCCCCCTGCAATTCTTTCGCAAAAGTGTTACGGGCGTAATTAACCGATGGTAAACACAGTACCAGTGAAAATCGTGACATTGTCATAAATTCTCACAACACTGTCCAGGAACTATCTTGTGCGTGGCTGGTATCTTCACTATAAGCGAAGATTGGACAGCGCCTCGTTTATGCTCAAAAAATATTTTTTTGAAATGGGCCGGGCCGGGTCGGGCCGGGCCCAAACCTTTCGGGCCGGGGCCGGGTACGGACCGTATTTAAAAACACCGGGCCGGGCTCGGGCGGGCCTGAGTATGGCGCTTTCGGGCCGGGCCGGGCCCGGGCCGGAAAAAGCCGGCCCGTGTAGTGCTCTAATCTAGCCACCAACGACTTTGTGCTCTGACGGCCGTTTCGCTAATAGGATGTGTACGGAAACTGGCACGGCATAATATGACTGTATGACAAACATAAATGACAGCTCATATCATGAAAATCATGACATTCATTTCATAAACCGCATGGTTTACTTTCCACGGTCTTGGCGCTCTTGTATCCGTTTCGTTAACTTGATATATACCAATATTTGCATGCCATGATAAGAGTATATGACGAACCTAAATGAGAAGTCTTAAGGCGCAAATCATGTCGCGCATGTCATGTAAGGCATGATTTACATGCCATGCTTCCGGGGCGCTCACGGCCGTTTAGGTTAGTGGATATGCTACAAAATTGGTACTGTGTGATGTGACTGTATGACGAACTTATATGACAGGTGGTAACATGAAAATAATGACATGCATGTCATGTGCGCCATGACTTACGTGCCACGACTTACGTGAGCTCGCCGTAGTTTCGCTCGCTTGATATACACCAAAATTGGCGTTTTGTGAGGTGACCGTATGAAGAACATTTATGACAGGTGTGAATAACAAAATAATGACTTGCATGTCATGCACAGCATGATTCACATGCCATGGTCGTGTTTAGCTTGCGGTCGTACAGCTCACTGCATATACACCAAAACTGGTTTTGGGTGACGTGCTCGAATGTTCAGCCAATGTATGACAAACGTATACGACAGGGACAGGGAATAACATGAAAATAATCACATATATGTCAGAAATGTCATGACATGCTCATGGTAAGCTTGTCGCCATTTCACTTGATTGATATACACCAAAATTGGTATTCCACAACGTGACTGTATCATGAACGTACATGACAGGTGGTAAGATGAGAATCATGACATGCATGCCATGTACGCCATGACTTACACGCCACGCTCATGGTGAACTCTCGGTAGTTTACCTCGCTTGATATACACCAAAATCGCTGCTTTGTGACGTGACCGTATGACGAACATTTATGACAGGTGTGTATTAGAATATAATGACTGCATGTCTGTCAATGTTCTCGTTAATGGGAGGCAATCGCCAGGCGGATTCCAAGGGCTGATGTACCGGCCCCCCGAAACGCACCACGAAAGCGCGGACAATTTAGAGTTGGTCCCTTTAGTGCGCCAGCGAACGCCGGTTGTGGTCCAAAGACCGAGTCAGAGCCAACAGTTGATAACACAAACAAAATATATTCTCAGTTATGGCAGTACAGGTACCACACAAACATGCACACTCGGCAGGTATCAAATACAATACAACTTACAACTACGATGGTGTTCAAAACAACGGGAACAAACAAACGGCACGCGCTACAAATGCCATCTCATGCATTAAAACTCTCCGAGACGCTTGAAGACTCGAATATTCATCAAACGTATTCAGTCCAAAGTTCTTGGAACTAAGCTTGAATGCTTCTCTTCCAGGAAACACTCACAACAAGTCCAGCGATGGTTGTCGTCCCGTGCGTCCGATGTTTCTCTTCCAGGAAACGCTCCTCAAAACTTCCGCAGCTCCCACGGCGTCATCATTTGGTTCTTCCAGATCGACTGGCTGCACTTCAGCAATAAAACTTCACCGGCACCACCATCGTTCACCCATGCACTTGCTGCCGTACAGTCACTCACTGACTGCTTCACTCGCTGCTCCTTCACCAGTGATGCCAACCAAAGTCAACCTTTTATTCCTAGATTGACCCCCGAAAATACCCTAGATTGTCTTTATAATGTTATTCAGGCCAATTCACGTTTTAAAAAAAGTATAAAGATAGTTTACTGTCTGCCCCAATTTCTCTGAATCTTATTGAATAAACAAGAAACATATTAACAGCGATTGAAATTCTTTTTTCTATATTTTCCGCGGAGTAATTGCACATAAAGCGCTTGCAGGTGGCGCAAGTTGCTAGAGACGAACAGAATTGTCATGTTCCGTATGCCCGCTAATGCAATTGTTCTGGTCAAGTGCAAATCTGAAGCGCATTTCCTGGGCTTCCCGCCTTCGCGGTGCCCGATGGTCAATTTCTGGTTTTACATATTTGCAATCAGCGTTGCATGATTGGCAGTTGATGCGCAGGGGTCCTTATGTACTGGCTAATGGGCACCCTGTTTATTTTCGATCAGCTTCGAATTGGGCTCAATATTTATGTCGCTATTTTCACTCTTTGCAGTCTTTTCATCTTTTCTATAACGCCGATTTCAAAACAATG